>PISW01005193.1:10844-141425 GCA_004023785.1 Mungos mungo
CCCCCCCCCCCCCCCCCCCCAGTTTCATCATGTCCTCCGCCATCACATCTTAGGTATCCTGGGCCGCGAAGAGGCAGGGGCTCCTTGGCCAGAGCAGCCGCACCACCGTCCTCACACATCAGCGCATGGTAGTTTCGCGATATGACACAGGCTACTGTTTGTCTCATGATTTTTATGTTTTATATTTTTTATTATTCACCCGGGATTGACTTAAGACCTAGACATTGCCGCTGGTTGATTGCGTGGAGACACGTTGAATTAACATCAGTCTCCGTACCCTGTGGGAAACTGCACCCCAGGGAGGGGCCCCTGCTGGGATCCCAGATCTGAGTCCCAAACCCTTTTGTGTCCCAGGCATTTGGTCCTTTAGTGATAACCTCGTGCACACTCACCCTAGGGCGGGGGCTGGGGGTGTGGGGGCCGCGCTCTCCAGTCCTGGCCCCTGCCGCCCCTCCCCCCTGCCGCCCCTCCCCCCCGGCCGCCCCTCCCCACAGAGGATTTTTTTTTTGTTTAAATTTTTATAAATTTTCTGCAGCCCTTTGCCCTCGGTCTTCTTCCTTTTGTTCTCTGGCTGCAGGCCACGCCATCCCCTCCGCCCGGTTCCCGGTGGGGGAGGTGGGGTGCAGAGCCCCCCCGACTTTCAGTGCACACTTCAGGCTCTGGGGGGCCTCCCAGGTTGGCTGCCCACCAGCCCCCAGGTCACTGGCTTGTTACCTTTGTAAGTGGAAGGCTTAGTTAGAGCGCTGCCTGGCCACGGAAAATGCTGAGTGAGGGCAATAAAGCGTTTCCCGCTCCGTCTCCCCTGAGGATTCATCACCTTCACCGCACCCAAAGCCCATGATTTAATGTAGAAAATACGGTTTAAAAACACTGGTCCAGAGGCTGTTGGGACTCAACTCAGTGCATGTTTATGTCTATGCAGATGATACCCTGACGTTCATTTAAAAAAAAAAAGGCTCCAAAGTTTCGTGGGGCTGGAGGCGGACGTGTGTTCTGTGGTGGGGCGGTGAGGGCGCTGGGGCCCCCGGGTGCTGGGCCTGGTCCCCCCAGACGTCCAGGAGGGGCCCTGGTGGTCAGATGCCGGCCTCGTCCGATGGTGGAGGTGCGCCCATCACAGGACGGTCTGATGGCAGGAAGGCTGACTGTAGTCACACTGTGAGGCTCACGGAGGAGGCCTGCCCTCAAAGTAGAGGGGCCGTGGAGGCTGAGCGGGGAGTAAGTAATCCTCCTTAAAGGCCAGGGAGGTGAATGTCGCCTGATGCTCTGCCCTGATCACCAGAGGCGGTGACGGCGTCCAGGGGCCCCCGCCACAGAGGGCCCTGCCTGGTGTGTGAGTGTGAGTGTGAGTGTGTGTGTGTGTGTGTGTGTGTGCGCTGATGCCCGTGTTTGTTGCTTGGGTGTGTTTCCGCAGAAGCCTGTGTGAGGGCCGCAGGCGGGCGTTCTCGGGTGGTGTTGAATGAGGGACCAGGCCGCTGAGCTGATGGACAGACCGACGGACAGAGAGGCTGAGAGGAAGGCAGAAGGAGGGGATTGCGGTCAAGTGCTTGGGCTTTCTCCACGGAGGACCTCCCCCCCTACCCCCATGCTCAGTGGCACAGGCGCTGAGCCTGCTTTCCCTCGGTGGCTTTGGCAGTGACCGTAACACGACCCGCATGCGCCCTGGGAAGACCCGGGAGGGCATGCAGCCCCCGAGAGTGTGCTGCCCGCACAGCTGGTGCTGGAGAGGGGCCGGGGCGCCAGACAAGGCCTCGGACGGCTTCCTTGGGGAGGGTCTGGGCTCCAGAGAGGGCTCCCCAGAAAGGGTCATGGCCGCCTGCTGGTCCGGGCCCTGTGCGGGCGGCCGAGGCTTCCGGACCACGGACCCAAGGCAGAGGTATCTGGTGTGCAGTTGGAGGGTCCTAGTCATGGGCGCTGCCCTGGGGCCCCTCACTGGGGACATCGTGAGGAGTGGCACCCCTCAGCAGGACTCTGCCAGGAGGGAGGTGTTCCCCATGCGTGGTTCCCGGACCAGCTGCTCCCAGCCACATGTGGCCACCGAGTGTGTGAAACGTGACTAGTGAGACCAAGGAACTGAGTTTCTAATTGTATTACGTGTTTAATTTTTTTTTGAATGTGTGTTTATTTTGAGAGAAAGAAGGAGCATGAGCAGGGTAGAAGCAGAGAAAGAGAGAGCGAGAGAATCCCAAGTAGGCTCCATACTGTCAGTGCAGAGCCTGACACAGGGCTCCATCTCACGAACTGGGAGATCATGACCTGAGCTGAAACTGAGAGTCTGACACTTGAACTACTGAGCCACGCAGGTGCCCCTGTATTACCTGTTTTTTTTTCTTTAAGGTTTTTAATGTTTGTTTATTTTTGAGAAACCACATGTGAGCAGGGGAGGGGCAGAAAGGGAGAGAGGGAGAAGCAGGCTCCAGGCTCTGAACTAGCTGTCAGCACAGAGCCCAATGCAGGGCTCGAACCCTCGAACCCACGAGGTATGAGATCATGACCTGAGCCGAAGTCTGACGCTGAACCAGCTGAGCCGCCAGGCGCCCCGCGTTCCCTGGATTTAGGTGTCTTAGGTTTAAAGAGCCCCTGCAGGTCCTGGCTGCCGCGTTGGATGGTGCGGCGGAGACATGGCTCCGTCTTGCTGTTAGGGGTTTTATGTCGTCCATGCGGAGGAGGCTGTAACGGGCAGGTGCCCAGCATGATAGATGAGGACGTGGGCAGCCACGTGCCCTCTAGCAGGGTTAAGAAACAGCCTTCTTCGCAGTTCCTGGGGCCCACCGTTTTCCAGGGTCACGGCCGCCCTCTGTTTCACGTCAGTGGCTGTCCTGCTTGTCTCTGTGGTCTGACCGCTTGGTCGCGAGTCGGAGTCCCTGTGTTGGCGCTGTGGTGACACAGCACGCGGACAGGGCCGCATGAGCAGGGGGTGTCTTTCTCTCAGTCTGGAGGCTGGAAGCCAAGTTCAAGGTGTCCGCAGGATCTCTTCCCTGGGAGGTCTCTCTCCCTGGCGTGTGGTCACCGCCATCGTGTCCTCACACGGTCATCCCTCTGCGTCTGTGTCCTAATGTCCTCTCATGACACTGGTCACGTAGGATTAGGGTGCCCCAATGAGCTCACTTCCACTTAACTACTTCTTTGTGCGCGGTGCACCGACTCCAGGCACACTTCCGTTCTGAGAGACCGAGGGCCCGGGTGTCAGCATGTGGCTCGCGGAGGCTGACTTCCGAGCCCTGAGCATCCCCAAACAGCACACTGCTTGGTTTGGCGTGTGTGGTCCCTGCCGGGGGTGGCCTCTGCACCGTGCTCTCGTCACCCAGCGTCTCCTTCGCCTCTTCGAGGTCCCTTGGAGGCCACCTGTGAACGCTCTCTTGGGGGTGTGGTTGCCTGGGTGACGGGCTAGTTCTGCGGGCGGCGGGGTCCCTTCCTTCGGGGTTAAAGGGGCCGGAATCAGACCTTCCCTGCTGTGGGCTCCTAGGCTTCCCCGGGATGTGAGGAGGAGCGGGGCTGCATGGGCCACCCTGCGCTCCCTCTGCCCGCCAGGTGGGGACACGCGTGGACGCCCAGCCCAAGAGGGGACTCCGGGCCCGACAGAATGTTCCTCGAGCCTCCGATTCGGCATGTCCATCCGTTAACGCCTCTCCGGCATGCTCCCCTCTCCTCTCCCCTGCCCCACCCTCCAGGGAGCCCTTTCTCTTGCTAATGTCCCACGGGGTCTCACTTTTGCTCTTTGCTGATGGCCTTTACTCAAGAACCTGAACCGCTCAGAGGAATTCCTCCTCCCCCCGGATTTCCCCACCTCGTTATAAAACTGATGCACGGATGTCAGTATTTGGAACGAAAACTGTGTCGAGAAGAAAAAAAAATTGCAGTTATGCAGATAACTCAGCATTGAAAACATTGGAGTATTTACTTCCATTTTCACACATTTGTGATCGGACCCGACAGGCTTTTATTACAGAAACATTTTTTCTCGTTGCCTATTTAGTCTTTCCATAACCATCTTTTTTTAATGTTTGTTTATTTTTGAGAGAGAGCGAATTCGTCAGTTGGGGAGAGATGAGGGGGGAGACAGAGGATCCAAAGCCGGCTGTGTGCTGACCGCAGATGGCTGTTGTGGGGCCAGAACTCCTGGACTTCGAGATCATGACAGAGCTGAAGTTGGATGCTTAGCCACCCGGGCACCCCCATAACCCTCATTTTTAATGGTTGCATATGATCTAGTCAAGTATGATGTCCTGTAAAAGATTAAACACTGCACTGTTTTTTTTATTTTAGAGAGAGAAGGAGAGAGTGCACATGTGCGGGGGGGGGTGGGGGGAGGGGCAGAGAGAGAGAGAGAACTTAAGCAGGCGCCACGCTCAACCCAGAGCCTGATGGAGGGCTCCATCTCCACGCTCAACCCAGAGCCTGATGGAGGGCTCCATCTCACAATCCAGGAATCGCAACCTGAGCTGAAATCAAGTCGGTCACTCGCTGACTGAGCCCCCCCCCTTCCCCAGCGCCCCAGGCCGTCCAGTATTTTAGACGTGTATCATTTTCCAGTGTTGCCACATTATATTCATGAAGCTCAGAACTTACTGGAAAGGTACAAGTACAGGACACAGAGCTTTCTTCCTCTGAGCCACTTTAAGTAAGTAGGTGCGAGGGTGCCTCGTCTCCACCACGTGCTGCAGCCCGTGTTTTCTCAGACAAGCAGACCCTGTACGTCATCCCGGTACCACCACCATCAGGAAACCGGCGTTGATGCGCGGCTGCCGTCAGACCCTACCCGCGGCGACATTTTTGCGGTGGTGCTGGGGTTGTCCGCTAGTGCAGAAGCGTCCGGTCCAGGGTCAGGTGCTGTCAAGCCCCTTTGGGTTCCTCCAGTCTGGAACATTCCTCAGCCTTTGCAACCTTAATGCTTGTGAAGGAAACTGCCCACTTTGGTAGAAAGTTCTACAGTTTGGGTTTATCAGGTTTTGCATGTTCACCGCATGGAGAAAGAGAAGGGCCCTGGGGGCGTGGCCTTGGCCCGGGGTCGGAAGGGGTGTCATGGTCTCCTGAGGCCAGAGTCCTTCCTTCTTGCCGCCCCCACCAGGCTGTAGAGTAAGTGAATTTAATGAATGTGCACAAAGTGCAACCTGTGTATTTTTCCAGCAATAAAGGGATTTCTCAGGTATTGTAAATATTCCGTTTGTTGGGGGAAGCCGTGGTTGGTCCGGGGCCTTGTGAAGTTCTAAACACTCGGAAAATCTTGTTAATGCCAGAGGCTTACACAAATTAAAGGGTCCTCGCGCTTAAAGCCTTTCTTTTTCAGCCTCTTTGTGATGAGAAAATAATTGATTATCTTTGGGGATAATAATACCTTGAGGTATTTATGGCCCTTCCTGGAGTGCTCCGGGACGGTTTGCAAATGCGATCTAATTGTACGTCTTACAACCGCACACTGAGCTAGGAGTCAAGTATTGTTACCTCCGAGGCCCCATCCTCTAGAATTTGAGCATAAATCTAAATCTGGGAGACAAAGCGATTTGCCTGAGTATAATTCAGTCTGTCCATAGACCGACCGGGAATAGTTGGCATCGAGCAAACTCCAGCTGGGAGGTGATTCGACCGCGTTATTTGTGATGGATCTTCAGAGTTTTTCGAGACAGGACAACTGACTCTTAGGAGTGACTGTAAAAATGGCGTCTGGCAGCACTTAACATGTTTCCTAGGGATGCGGTTATTTGAGCACATCTGGATTATAATTTTCCTTTTATGGGCATCCCCCTCCTTTCCCCGAACGCCACAGCCTTTGTCTGACCCGCTTTATCCTACTCTGGTCTCAGGACCCCTCAGTCCCTGGAGCTCATTCTGTGTCTTTCTGCCTCCCACAAATCAGTGCCCGGCACATGACTAAGGGGTGCGCATGTGCCCTGGTACTTCCTGATCTCCTTCTTTCGGGATGTGTGGGTCACACCTTGCATGTGTGGTGGTGAGTGAGGTTAGAAGGAGAGTGAAAGGAGCGTGGAGAGAGGAGACAGTAACATTCTAAGAAACACTGCATTGGCGGGAAGTTTGAGTCCTTGTAAGTTCCACCCACACGCGTGCTGATAGTTTGGCTGGGTATCATTCTCAGTTGAACGCGAGTTCTTTGGGACATCGCCTCACAGTGGCCTAGAGCCCCATGCTGCCGACTCGGCGGTCCACCGCTTTTGCATCCTCCTTTCCTTTCCGGCATCTTGTTTTTGCTTGGAGAGCCCCGGGGGTCTTCTGCCTCTCCGTGGTGTTCGGAAGTTTCATGGTGGTGTACAAGAGGCGTGTGTCCTCTGGCTCATTGCTCTGAGAGCTGTCTTGCTTTTTCAGTCTGAATGCTTGAGTCTTTCAGCTTGAGAATGGAGGTTTTCTTCAGTGTCTGGTGGTTCTCGGTTGCTTCCCAGTAGAAACAATACAGCATATGACTAGTGAGGCCCAGAGACTCACTTTAGGTTCAGTGTCAGGGCTGGGTACTTTACAAGGTATACCAGTCTGTTTCTGGAATGGTCCATTGTGTCTTACTTTTGATGAACAGGCACACTCTTTTTATGTCCCTATAGCAGTGAGGAGCAAGGCAAGAAATGGAGGCTTGAGTGTCAGGCCTGCTCTGAGCTTGGTGGGAAGGGGTGTAGCCTGATTGGACTTGGTGGGTAGGGTTTCTGTGGGTCCATCCATATATTTGCAGTGCCGCTGTTGGTCACCCCCACCTGCTGTCTGGTGAACCTGGTATCTCTGTGTTCTGAGTCATTCTTCACCGGTGCTAGCCACGCGGACTCTTGATGCTGTTTGTCTCTGTTCATCTGCCGTAGATCTCCCAGGCTTTTTCTGCTGCCGCCTGTTGGACCCTGGGTCTGGTGACTTCCTCTCTTCTATTATTTGTGGGCTTTCTCCTCTCCTTTCACCTTCCTCTTGTTCTCTACATCATTATGGGTTTCTACCTTATTTTATTTCATTCCTATTATTTTGTGAGGCATTTGGAAAAGGAAGCAGAAAAGCATGTGGTCAATCCGGCATTTTTTCCCCCTGAATTTCCCCCCAAGAATTTGAGATGCACCACGACAGCCCTTTCCTGTTTTCTATCAGCTCTTGAAACAATAAAATTAACCAGTGACTTTCTTAACAGTGCTTGGAAATTGTTTTGGAAGCATTTACGTTTCTACAGCTTTGTGAAACGTATCAAGAACCCTACTGGGATTTCTGCACAGGCTCCTCATTGCCAGATGTCAGTTACTTCTGATAGAGTCAGATTCTTGTCCGTTTAAAATATCACCATCGACAAAAGTGTGAAAGCACTTGGAATGGATCTTTAGGCATCTCACGAGCAGCCTTGCGTGCTGAGGTTGGAGGAGAAGTCTACTCACGCTCTGCCACTGGGATCTGGGATCAGGCGGGCTAACCCAAAAAAGTCTTTTTTATTTATTTAGGGAGAGTGAGCAGGAAAGGGGCAGAGAGAGAGGGAAAGAGAGAGAATCCCAACCAGGCTGTCAGGGCAGAGCCTGATGAGGGTCTTGATCCCAGGAACCCTGAGATCATGACCTGAGCCCAAATCAAGAGTCAGACGCTTAACCAACTGAGCTGCGCAGGCGTCCCGCCTAAAAAGCATCTTTCAAAGTTAGCGAAAGACAATAAAACCACACATCCGTGTATTAAACGTTGTATTTGACTTAAATCATGTGAATGATCGCGCCTCCGCTGAACCTTGGGTGTCGGCCACGGTCTTCCATGAGGGTGACCTGAGATGAGTCTGTAGGTGTCTTTTTCCCCAAACTACACCCAGAGCTTTCAGTTTGGGTTTCTTCAGAAACAGAATGAAAACCTGAAGGAGCCTGTCAAGCAGGCCCAGAGGGTAGAGGTGTGTGCAGTCTTGTTAGTCCTCTATGGTTCAGCCTCCCACACCCCATCTCACCGATTTTTCCCCAAAACCTCCTTAGTTTTCCTAGAAAGAATTCTTTTTGGCCTTCTATTTCCGCAGAAATGCTACACATTTAGACAACATTTAATTATACAATTTAATACTCTGATAGGTATAACTGGTGCGAACAGGTTGGGAGCGGATGTGGCTGAGTCCTGGCGAGTGTGTGCGTCACTTCGCGGAGCACATGGGGGAGTGTGGTCTCCCTGTGGTTGCTCGGCGCATTTTTCGGGGCCATGAGGACCTCCCTGAACCCGAATCGTTGCCTGGGCAGAAGCCGGTTAAGAGGCTTTGGCTGCAGTGATCCTGCTCTGAAGCAGATTGAGTTTCACCACGGGAGTGGAAATGACCCAAAGTCGATGGCTCCGGGAGGCCCTTTCTGGGAGCCAGGCTTTGTCAACCCCTTCCAGGGGGCTGTCATCATTTCCCCACATCCTGACTTGGTTTTCTACAGGCCAGACACCGAGTTACTGGTCTAAGTCTTTGTCAGTCAGAAGTCCAAGTCCCTCCGCCGATTCCACAGACCACCAGGTGGGAAAGCCTTTAATGGACTCTCTTGGATGCACGTCTTTTAAAATGTATCTCTGAGGAGAAGTGAAGGTTAATTTGTCAGAGGTAATTTACGGCCTGAATTTTCGGGGAAGGTAAAGTTTCCCTGAAGGCAGCGCTTTATGGAAGAATCCGGGTGTAGACGGAGGCTCTAGGACTCAGCTGCTTGGTGCCGGGTAAAGTGTAGCGCTGTCCACGCAGCCGCGTGTGTCGCCGGGTTGGGCACACTCTGTTACTCTGGAGGTGGGGCGCGCATTTGCCCTGGCTCAGGGGCCCTCAGACGCCCGAGGGATTGGCCAGAGTGGCCCTGTTGTATCCTGTGTTCCCCCCATTGGGGGATCTTAGTGCTCTTGCCCAAGGGCAAGATGGTGGACAAGGTGCAGAACGACATGCACGCAGTGCGGGGAGTGAGTCCACGTGCCATTCTCCTGTGTGCAAGAGGATCCGGTGACAGCGTGAAGGGAGGTACACCCAACCTTGATAAGCTCTTTCATCCAAAGAAGGGAGCCCAGCAGTCCTCCCCACAGGGGACAAGCCCTAGCTCCTAGTGGTCGGAACCCGAGGAAAGCATCTTGAGAACGGTAGTGTGAAAGAATCGAGCCTCCATGAACTGTAAGAACCCCAGAGGCACTACACTTGGGGTCTCCTCCAGTGTCAGGACCCTGAGTCATGCAGAGTCAAGGGTCCCTGGGCCTGTGCCCTATGTGGGTCTTTCGTTTTATGCAAAGTGCACCAAGGTGCCTTTTGTTTCCCTCAGTGCAAAGAGGCCCACAGTCTACAAGTCCCTCCCTGTACCCCAGCGTGTGTGGCTGCTTTGGCCCCACGCCAGGCCCTCCTAATTTACACCGAAGAGCTGCTGAAGAAGTTGTTATTCTGCACATTTTTATGTTTCCAGCCCAGCCTCCTGGGTTACACGGGAAAATGCACGCCCTGTGTGTTGGCAGCGGGCAGTGTTGCCTTCTGGGCAGCGAGCGGTATGAGGGCCACGCTGACCATGCTGCCCGCGGAGCACGCCAGCGCAAGTCGGGGCGGGGAATACTGCAGTGAGAGGAGACTCGACGCAGGAGCGACCTTACAGAAGTCGGTGCCGACAGAACTAGAGTTGAGTCCGGCCACCTGTGAACGCTGCCAGCTCCCCCTCCAGGCCTGGCACAGGGCGTGGGGAAGAGCTGTTGCAATCTTGGGGATTGCTGACCCCTTCTGGGGAAGACGGGCCACTTCCTGTGGACGATGTTGTTATCCCTGATTAAAAGGATGAGGTGGATCCCGGGGTGAACTGCCAACAGGTGGTGGTACCTGAAAATGCATTTATACGAGGGACCTGGGTCAGGAAACTTTGCACGTGCTGTGGACCTGACCGTGCCAGAGGGGAGAGATCTCTTTTATGCTAGCTGTTCCCGAGAGAGAGAGAGAGAGAGAGAGAGAGAGAGAGAGAGAGAGAGAGAGAGAGAGAGATGTGGTTGAATAAATAATGTAAACTTTATTTAGAATTTGTGGAGAGAAGGAGATGCCTGTCCAGATCTGTTCTGATTCTCTATTGCCCTGTAACAAAGCACCACTATTTACAGGCTGAAATGATCACGTGGTACCATTGATACCACCCTTGTCTGGTTAGCAAGTTTCCTACGAGGGTCTCTTGTAAGTCCGTGGTCTTCTAGGGCTGCCGTCTCATCCGAAGGCTCATGCTGGCTGTCTGTCCAAGGAGACGCACTGATGTGGTGGGTGGTTGATGCTGGTTGTAGGCTGGGAACTAAGGGGTTTGTGGAGTGAGAGCCCATAGGTGGCCTCTCCATGTGGCTTGGCCTCTCCCGGCATGGTGGCTGGATTCCAGAAGGACTCTCCAGAGTGTGTTCTAAGGGCAGGGAGTGGCCAGGCACAGGCTTCATTCAGATGGCACCAGGTCACTTCCTCTAGATTCTGTGGGGCAAAGGCATCCCAGGGCCCACCCGGATTCTCAAGGTGGGGAAATGGACCCCACTCTTGGTGGGGAGAGTCAAGGAAGGTCACCTTGCGGAAGAACATGTGAAGCAGAAGATACCGCTGCAGTCTTCCTTGGAAAAGAGAGCCTGTCACAAGAGTTTAAGATCTAAATGTGAATTAATATCCCTTTGAAATAGGCTCATACACATTCATTTTTACAGCCGTGAACAGGTTCTTCCAACCTGCAGGCCGGTTCATTCATTCAGCAGACATTGGTTTACTGGGTGCTACTGGGGGCATCCTGGCCGATAAATGGCGAGGTGGAGGAATGAAGAGGTCAAAGACACTGGCAATGTTTCAGAGAGAGACAGACACGCAGCGGGTGTGTATTGGACAGCTGCTCTACACGTGGGGGGAGGCCCAATGTGGAAGCAGAGAAAGTGAGACTCACAGACAGACGGGGGGATGGCGTGTGAACTGGTGCGGCTTCACTCCGGCTGTCCCTTCTGTCCTGGAGAAGGCACAGCGCCGCCTTTGGGCTGTGCTAGATCAACCGAGGGTTTCTGTGGTCAGCAGAGTCCCTAAGCCCGGACTGCGCCTCTCTCCAGAAGGCGCCGCTTTAAAGAGTAATTGTATTGAGCTATATAGGACGATACTATTTATGATGTTGGCATTAATAATTCTTTGCGGTTGTATTTTTATTTAATATGAGCTCTGCTAATAGCATTCCAGAAATTAAAGGATGCTCATGCCTTGAGTTTCCTTGTTCCCGTGAGTATCCTTAGAATACACATTTTTCCCCAGGTATATAAAAATGTTATACACACTTGCTCAGACTCTCCTTAAAACCAGTTCCAAGTCTGTGGCTTAGGGCCATTTGCAGGCTGCATAAAATAATGCAGTCCAGATTTGTTGAAATATGAGGGCTCTTTTCCCCCCTTTGGAAATGTGTACTTTCAGCATTCAGCATTTCATTCGACATTTAAAAAATCACTTTTGATCTTGAGTTGCTTTTAACATCACAGGCAGAGATGGGTTTGTGTGACCACGGCCCAAAGCAGGATTCAGAACAGCCCCAGGGCCCCCCGGACGTCCTCATGGTGCCCCGTTATGGCCGTGCCTCTCGTCACCCATAAGTCTCGGCAACCCCTGGTCTGCTCTCTGTCCTGTATTCTGTTTTCTCAAGAATGCCATGTTGCAGAGCCATGAAAGCTTTGACCTTTTGAGTCGGCAGAAACCCATCTGGTTCCAGCTATCAATGGTTCATTCCATTTTTGTTCCTTTTTCTTCATGTCTGATCATTCAGCTTCTCTGGTACGGATTTCCTTCTGCACAAAGTGCTTCCTGGAGCAGCTCTCTTTCTGCTGCTCTGCTCGCACTGGGTGCCAGGAGCTCGCCTTCATTTGAAAGTGAAAATCCTTAATTTAGGATGGGTGCTTTCGCCACCCGGGAATAGAATTCTGGGTTGATCGTTTCTCTGCAAACTTTAACAGTTTGTTTTTCACTCTTCTGACTTCCATGACAATTATTATTTTTTTTAGTTTATTCACTTTTGAGAGAGTGAGAGAAAGCATGTGGGCAAGACAGCATGAGTGAGGGAGGGGCAGAGAGAGAGGGAGACAGAATCTGAAGCAGCTCCAGGCCCTGAGCTGTCAGCCCAGAGCCGAATGAGGGGCTCAAAGTCACGTACCATGAGATCATGACCTGAGCCAAAGTCAGATGATTGACCGACTGAGCCACCCAGGCACCCCTGCCCTCCATTATTTTTAATCTGCAGACATAAAAATTGTTTTTCCTCTACAAATACTTTTTCTCTGATTGCTTTGAAAATCCTTTTGCTTTGTCCTTATCTTTAGGGTTTTTTTTTTTTTTTAGCCGTTTCCTTATTATATGCTCAGATATAGATTTCTTTGAGTTTATCTTTTTAGGGATTCATTGAGTGTCTTCATTTTGTTGCTTTATATATTTTTTGCCCCTTTTATTATTTTCTTTTCTCTCTCTCTCTCTCTCTCTGTCTTTCTTAAAGTAAGTTGTGTGCCCAACATGGGCTTGAACTCATGATCCTGAGCTTGGGAGTTGCGTGCTGTACTGACTGATCCAGACAGGAGCCCCTCAGCTCTTATTTCTTTGCCTTTTTTTCCCTCCGCTTCTGAGATGCTGGTGATACAAATGTCAGATCCCTCAAGTACGTTGCATGGATTGTGAGGATCTTGTCATTTCTTTTTCAGTCTTTCTATTCAGGTGTTGTAATATTTTGACCCCCGTCATCTCCATACTAGTCAGTCTCACACAATGAGGTTTTTCTTCCATTTATTGTGTTTTCATTCTAAAATTTCCTTTTTTCCTTTTTTATATCTTCAATTTCTTTGAACCATTTCCTACTTCTGTGGTTTTCTAAAGTGTGTCTGACTTTTTGGAATGTTTTTTACTAGTTACATTAAAGTTTTCATCAGATCATTCCAGCACCTATGTCCTCTTGTTCTTTTTTTTTTTTTAATAGTTTATTGTCAAATTGGTTTCCATACAACACCCAGTGCTCTTCCCCACAAGTGCCCTCCTCCACCACCACCACCTCTTTTCCCCCCTCCCCCTTCCCCTTCAACCCTCAGTTCATTTTCAGCATTCAATATAGTCTCTCAAGTTTTGCGTGCCTCTCTCCTCAACTCTCTTTTCCTCTTCCCCTCCCCATGGTCCTCCATTAGGTTTCTCCTGTTTTCCTGTTAGACCTATGAGTGCAAACATATGGTTTCTGTCCTTCTCTGCCTGACTTATTTCACTTAGCATGACACCCTCAAGGTCCATCCACTTTCCTACAAATGGCCATATTTCATTCTTTCTCATTGCCATGTAGTACTCCAGTGTGTATATATACCACATCTTCTTGACCCACTCATCAGGTGATGGGCATTTAGGCTCTTTCCATGATTTGGCTATTGTTGACATTGCTGCTATGAACATTGGGGTACATGTGCTCCTATGCATCAGCACTCCTGTATCCCCTAGGTAAATCCCTAGCAGTGCTATTGCTGGGTCATAGGGGAGTTCTATTGTTAATTTTCTGTGTCCTCTTGTTCTTAGTGCCTGTTGCTTGTTTCAGATTTTTCTGGTTTTTGGTATGTTGAGTATCTTTGGGTTGTATCAAGGAGATGTGAGGTGTTATATTTGGTTGTGAGACCCAGAGTGTCGTTTGGTCCCTGTGGGGAGTGTGGGTGCTGTGTGAGCACAGTTGGTCCCTTTGCGTTCATCTGCAGGTTCCCACCTGCTTCCTGCATTGGTGGATCCAATGTCAGTTCTGCGTTCAGAGCCTTTGTAGTTAGTGCTCTTCAGGTCTGTCCCACACCTGCACCTCACCGCGGCCCGCCCGGGACCAGGGTGGTATTCTGCTGTTTGGTTATTCTTTTGTTTTAAATTTTTTTAAATGTTTATTTATTTTTGAGAGATACAGAGTGCGAAAAGGAGGGGCAGAGAGAGAGGCAGACACAGAATCCGAAGCAGGCTCCAGGCTCTGAGCTGTCATCACAGAGCCTGATGCGGGGCTCAAACTCATGAACTGTGAGATCATGACCTGAGCCAAAGTCAGATGCTCAACCGACTGAGTCACCCAGGCGCTCCTTTTGTTCAGTTACTCTAAGCGTCTCTTTGGGGTTGGACCCCCCGCCCTCCCCCTCCCAGCTCATGGGAGACCCTGGGAGTTTATAAACAATGTTAAGGGATTACTTTTCAGGAGTTCATCCTCCCTGTGATCCCCTCCATACTTTCTGGTTCCCAGGGGCCCCCATTTTCAGTCCCCTGGCACACGACCTTGAGCTTTAGCTCCCCTTTCTGCTGCTTGCTCCCCTCGGTCATACCGTGTCCAGGGCTAAGCGGTGGGAGGACAGGAAGAGACAGCAGGTCTCACCTCCTCCTGGTCCTCCAGCCCCTCTAATTGCAGACATAGTCTCTCCTCAGAAGTTCAAGTTCCTGCAGCCTCCTGTTGCCGACTTCAGGACCGCCTTCACAGCATCTCATGGAGCTGGGGTGCAAGAGAATGAGGAAAAGGAAAAAAATGAAAAATAAGTGGCGGTGCTCCGTCTGTCCGTCTTATCTTCTCTCTACTCTCCTCAAGCAGATGTGGAAGGCCTTTCAGGGCGTTCACCTGTGCTGATGGCCACGTGGGTTTTGGGCCATATCGGGGACCTGTCCCCGTATTCATTCCCGGGGGGCACGGGTAGAGTGCACCGACGGGCTCCGTCTAGCCAGAACCACGGCCCTCAAGGAGTTCTGAACATCCTAGAACATTCGCGGGTCTCCCTTCCTGTTTTACCTTAAAACACGATGGCACCAACCCTGTCGGAGAAGGATTTGCAGATTTTAGGCTGTCTCTGCATCCTACCCGGTTTTGTTTTCTCCAGGCGAAAGCGTGTACATCAAGTAGTTAACGCCATTCCTTCATCACTGCTGCCCCGTTGAGCTCCGGGGGGCGATGGCGATGCTCCCCGCTGGCCTCGTGCGGCTCCTCGGCCCTGGAAGTGCGGCCGGTGGGACCAAGTAACTGAACTTGGAATCCTCTTTCATCGTAATTAATTGAAACGTCAGCTGTCCATCCACGTGGCCGTGTCCCTGCCATATGGGCGGCTCTGAAGGCACGCAGCTGGCGAACTTGGACTTGGGTCAAGGAAGGAACATCTCTATTTCTTCTTTGCTGGTTCACGTGAAAGCATTTTCGCTGTGCCTCAGACCGACTGCGCTGTTGTAACAGAGCACCTAGCTGGAGGGTTTTGATTTAGGTCGTCCAGGAAGTGGCTGTTTTCTCAACTTGTGTTGCTAAATTTGGATAGTGGCCCATGTTGGAGACGTCTACTCTGGAGCAGCTTAAAGAAAACATCTTCAGTATTTCATTTGGTGGGGAAAGGGGGGAGGGGTGGCTTTGGAACATTTCTGGGAACCCTGGTTTTAGAAATCGCCATAGGGTGGTTGACCTGGCCCCCCGTGAATGAAGCTGGCGTTTTCCCCCGTGCCCCCCACCCACGCGCCCAGCGGCAGACCAAAGTGGAGCTTAGTCCACAGGCTGGTAATTGTGCATTTAAAGCAAACTCGTTTCTTGGGTCCACATTTGACATGGAAAATGTTACCATGCCCTTGTCTGATTTTTTTAAACGGGTCTTTCTTTCTTGCTCAGAACCAGATATTTACTAATTGCTTCTGGTTACTTTGTGTGCTTGTTTAAATGAAATGACTCTTCTCTCCCCGGGAAGCCAGCGTTTTGATATCCTTCTTTGTAAAGAGGAGTCACGTTAATTTGGTGAAATTCACATTATTTGCAGTGAAATTAAAAAGAAAAAATAACTGGTGTCCCCGTTGAGTCATTTGAGTCTGTGCATCTGGAGCCTGGTGGCGGTTTTCCTCAACGAGGTGTCACTTACACGGAGAGGTGACACCCGAGGCCGGAGGAAGAACTGCTGGTTGGAAGCGTACACACTGCCTATTTACTTGGAGTGATGGGCTTAAGGACCGTGCGTGCCTTCATGTGGTTTTTCCCTTTGTTGTCCCTTGAAAGGGCTGCTGGAGATCTTTTAAGCTTTTTATTGCCAGATAGAATTACCGTATTTGAAAACTATACTGAAAAAAACCTTTCAGCCTTAGCTTGTACTTTGGGGATTTGTGGATCACAGACAACGGAGTTGAAGACTGGGCTGCTGGGGGGGGGTGGGGGGGGTATTTTGCAAAGCGCAGAAATTCCTGGCTACGGGGAGAGACTGCGTGCGGTCAGTCACAGTTCCCTTTGGAGGAGGGCTGCCTGTTGGCCAAAGGGATGCAAAATACCTTTTTCATGAAGCGCTGCCCTCCCCTTGGAGCGGACGGGAGGGGAGAAAACGGCTGTGCTGCTCCAGCAGGGAGGAAGCATGTGGCCCGTTTGAATTTACCGAGATCTGATTTACCTCTTTGTTCTCAATTATGGTGAAAATGATTGCTATTTGTTTATTTATTTACTTACTTATTTAGAGAGAATACAGGAGAGGGGCAGAGAAAGGGGGAGAGAGAGAGAGAGAGAGAGAATCCCAAGCAGGCTCCATGCTGTCAGCCCAGAGCCTAACATGGGGCTCTACCCCACACCCCTGAGACCATGACCTGAGCTGAAATCAAAAGTCGGACTCTTAACCCACTGAGCCCCAGGCGCCCTGGGAGCTGCCTTTTCAATAAGCGACCACATTCGGAAAACTATTGTGGCCTCTCGGGCTCCTCATGCCCTCTTGGAAACTGTGGATTCTTGGACTTCGTTGGAAGGACTCACTATGCGAGTGACCGCCCTGGCACGGGGCCCTCTCAACTCCTGTGACTCGCGCGGTCCCTGCGGGGCGCCTTCCACGCGCTTTACCTGTGGTGGCGTTTCCCTGCAGACTCGGGCACCAGGACCATGACGTCGCTGAGGTGTCATCGGGATCGTGCCACAGGACTGGGACGGTCCCCTCCTGCCTCGGTGTGTGTTGGAATGCTTTCTTACTCCCGTGCCCCCCGAGGCCTGTGGCCCCTGCACTCGGCTCCCAGGCTGGTCGGGGCCCAGGGCGGGTTTGTGGACCCAGAGTGAAACCTTGGTTTTCTCCATTGCAGGAAGCAGCTCTCGTGTGCAAGACCGGTGATGAGTGTCCAAAACCGGAGGACCGCTTTCTCATGGGGGGCTGGTAGTCTAGCACATGGCTGGGGGCTTTTGGTTGAATTTGTTATTTGTATTATTTATTTATTTTAGTATTATTATATTTAGAGCGAGAGCGTGCCTGGGGGAGGGGCAGAGGGAGGGGACTCTTGAGCAGGCTCCCACGTGCAGCTCGGAGCCGGATCTGGGGCTCGACCCCACTGGATCGTGACCTGAGCGCAGAATCAAGAGTTGGATGCTCAGCCTGCTGACCACGTGGTGCCCCATCGGGCTGCGTTGAAATCTGGGACACGCAGGGGTGTGTACAGGAAAAGGAACTTCGTTTGCACACAAGCGTAACGATGGGGACCTGGCACGTTCCAGTGAGGCCACACGGAGCCCCCCTCCCCCTTGTCTTGAAACTACCTTCTCTCCTGCTTGGTTTGTGTCCTTGCTTTGGTTCTAGAGTTTATGTCAACGCTGCCTGTTCCCTGTCCTCCCTCCAGCATCTCCACATTAGTCACTCCTGTCGGTAAGCTTTCACTGAGATATAATTCACATGCAGATGCAACTGACCATAGACCCAGACCCCCGTCAGCACACCCACCATCTGCTGCGTTTGTCACCGCCCACGGGGCTGCACTGACCCGCCGTGGTCCCCCATGGGCACCCCCTCCTGGGCGCCCCCGTGGTACTGCGCATTCTGTTTGGACCCATGTGGGACACCGCACGTCCATCACTACCGTGTCTCCTGGACCGGGTCACTGCCCTGAAGTCCCTCCGTGCTCTGCCTGGTCACCCCTCCCCACCTCCCTGATCCCTTTCCTGTCTCCATAGTTTTGCATTTCCAGGGTGTCCTGTAGCTGGAATCCGAGCATATCACCTTTCCGGTTGGCTTCTTGCACTTAGTGATGCTCACTGAAGGTTCCTCCTGGTCTTCTCAGGGCCTGATGGCTCACTTCTTTAAGAAAAAAATTTTTTAACGTTCATTCATTTCAGAGAGAATGAGTGTGAGCAAGGGAGGGGCAGAAAGAGGGGGAGACACAGAATCTGAAGCAGGCTCCAGGTTCTGAGCTGTCAGCACAGAGCCTGACTCGAACTCATGAACTGTGAGATCATGACCTGAGCTGATGTTGGACGCTTAACCAACTGAGCCCGGCTCACTTCTCTTTAGCGCTGAGTAACCTTCCCTTGTCTGGATCGCCATCTTGTTCTATAAACCAGCACCTTGTCCCTGTGTGAGTAACACCTGCGGGACGTGTCTGTGCCACTCAGCCGTCAGCTTGAGGGCTTCTTACACACGCATTGTGCCTGCGATGTGGCTGGGATGCTGCCTTTCTGAGGACTTCCTCTGGGCTGCTGGGGACCAGTAGGCACTTTGGGGACCGCCGCCCTGTGGGTCATGTGTGTGTACATGTGTGTGCATGCGTGTGAGTGCATTTCTCTGTGCAGTGTGTATGTGGTCATGCACGTGTATGTGTGCGTGTGCATTTGCATGTGCGTGCCTGTGTGTGGGTGTGCACATGCGTGTGCATCTTCTCATTGCCCAGGTGGGCTGCTGACGGTGAGCGCCTCCCTGGTGGGGTGGGTCGGGAGCCCGGGTGAGGGCTGCAGGGGACAGCCTGGGGGACAGTCTTCGCTGCCCCGGGGGCCGGGCTGCCTTTGCTCCCTCTTCCCGCAGCAGGAAGTCCCCGAGTGGGGACGAGCCGGCGTTTCCCTGTCCTGGGCTTGGTGGCCGCGCGCCGGCTTCCTCCTAGATCCGAGGACCTCTGGCAGGGTTGCCCCCCCCTTCCTCATGGTCCCCCCTTTATTTTCTCATGCTCGTCTCAACAGGATGCATGCCTGATTAAGTTACCCTCTTTTATCATAATTAAAGAAAAATGTGGTGGGAGAGCCCTCAAAACTGTGCTCGATGAGAACCAGATTGTGGAGCCTGCAGGGGAGCAGGGCCGCCCCGTCAGGCCCGGCGCCCGCGGTTACGGGCCTCGGGGGAGCCGCAGGGGCGCGGGCCAGCGCTGCCCCGGGGACCCGGCCCGTGCTCCTGGCCTCCCTGCCCCGGGGCCGCGCCCGCGCTGGTGGCCTGGGCTCCTGCCAGCCCGTGTGGACGTGGGTGGAGAGCGTGCCTCTGGCTGACTCGCTCCCTGGTGCCGTCCTACCGATCACGACGGCCACACCGCAGGCTTGACGGTGCCGACAGCGGGTCATGAAGCCCTCACTCCCGGGCACCCTCCCAGGATTCCACGGGTGAGGTCACGGCTGGCAGGTACACGGCGGGTCCACACGCAGGAGGGAAGGCGATGGGCCTGCTGCTGTTTGTGGCCTTGTTTCTGTGGCATGTGGGGCGTGCTGGGAACATCCAGTGACCGTGCTGAGGTCTCAGACCTGCAGAGCCAGACGGGCGGGGCGGGGTGCTGGGCGTCAGGAGCCGGGCCCGGAGTGCCCCCTCTGCCACACCACAAGAGTGTACGCCAGGGGCCCCTGACCACGGGGCCGTCCTGGGGGGTGAGCCTGGCCCTGCCGCCGACCTGTCGCTGAGTCTGGGAGAGTGGTGGCCATCCCCCGGCGTCTTTGCAGTGGTGGGAGGAGACCAGGCACGTCGGGCACTCAAGCAGGGGCATCTGTCCGTCAGCCCCTGGAACTGCTGATCGCTCCGGACTGTCAGTTTCGGGAGGGGAAGCCCCAGCCCACGGCGCCGTAGGAGTCAGGGTGTGGGGTCTGTGGCTCCCTCAGCTGAGGGTCGCCGAGCCCTATGAGTGCGGACACCGGGCACAGCGCCTCGGTCCCGAATGGCTCTGGCGTTTGTCCTGATGGGTCTCCCTCTCAGACCCTCGCCTGCCACCTGGCTGTAGACAACTTGGGGCGCAGTCACTGCTTCTGTGGGGAAGTGCCCCTGTCAGCAGTCTGATCCCCATCCTGGAGGGAGCCCATCCTGGCCTGGGGCTTTGGGGCTCAGGGCTGCAGGTCCCCTGCCTGGACCAGGTGCCATGTGGTGGGATGAACGCCCTGCCTTGGGGCCCGGGGCTCCTCCAGGGTGACTCCGTCCAGCGTCTCCAGGCCACACCCAGGGACACGGTCAGGGGCACCAGCGGGGAAGGAAGGCCCGAGGACTTTTACGGGGCCGTCTGGGAACCGCCGCTCTCTGCACCCCGTGACAACGGGGTTGACTTGGAGGTGGACACGTGGTGACCTGGGAGAGGCCCTGAGAACTGCCGGCCGGGCCGCAGCCTCCCTGCCGGATGGGGCAGGGGAGCCGTCCTGGTGGCGATGGCCGAGGGGGCAGGACCTCACGACTGGTCAGCGCGCTGGTGGGAGGACTTGAGCTAGATTTTCTGTTCTCACGCGCGATTCCCTTGCAAACATCGTCGTGAGCGTTTTATCGATGTCAGTCGTGATGTCAGCCCGCTGACGATGGTCCCATTCGCCTCGTGTAGAATCCTCGAGGCGTCTCTACTAATCACGGCTTTTAAAAGAGCGCGTCTGCTCGTTCCCCGTGGGCTCACTGAAGCCAGCACCACGTCAGCGATTTGAATTCTCCACAGTTCGAACCTCCCTTCCGACTGGAATGAACGCGGGAAGGGCTTGTTCTAAGACTGGGTTTGCCTGATCGCGTTTCGGCATAAGACCCGTGGTTTCCCAGGTGCCTGCCGCGGGGCCACGCTCTTGGAGGCCACGGAAGGCGCTGTGCCCTGAGATTGGGAAGCTCCCACTCCTGCCTCTTGGTTTGGGCCCCGAAAAGGATAGTTGATCTGAATTTCTATTTTAGTTTATTTTAATTTATTTTGTTTTCTTTAGCACGAGTGCACGCATGCAGGGGAGGGGCAAAGAGAGAGACGGAATAATGAAGGGACATCTCCCTTTCTCTCCGCCTCCCCAGATGGTCCTGCGGCTCCTCAGAGAAGACCGAGGCCTTGAAAAGGGAGATGGGTTGGGGCCTGGGCGTGCGTCCTGCCGGTGTCCCGTCCTGCCTCCCGCCCTGTGGGGCTGGGGACGATGGTTTCGGGAGGGCAGTTGCTCTGCTTACTTTGTGGACCGTGATCCATTCCAGCTTCTCACGGCCTCGTGTCTTTGTGCCTCAATTTCTCTTATTTATCGCCTCACTCTTTCAACTCGATTCTCCTCATTTCCTTTCGGATGTGCTGAGTTCCCTGCATTTGGAGCTAAATCGTGCCCTCCGCACTTCCCCAAGGAGGCCGTTCCGTGTTGTATCTGGAAGGCACTCCCCCTCCCCCGTCACTGCCTGGGCCAGAATGAGGTGCTTACTGCCCGGCCCACACGGGAGACCCTGTCACAGTCACGGCCCCTTTAGGAGAGGCGAACCTGTCTCCCAAACACGAACCAGGAGGCTGTGAAGAGCGAAATGGATCTATCTGGTGCCACAGAATTTCTCTCGGATGAAGTTAAATGAAGTTAAGGTGATAGATCTATAATTAATTGCATCCGGTTCTGGAAAATCGACGTCTCAACTGAATATCTTAGCACAAATGGGAGGTAGAGAGGAGACACTGGTTAGATTCAGGATCAACTCGAAACCTTCAGTATCGTCTTTACCTATCTGTAGGACCAGTGAGAACGGGAAATGGGAAATCGTCCTGCTCACGGCAGCAAACCCCAGGCAGGACGGAGGTAAGAAATGTGTGACACAATCGGGGGGGGAGGCAGCACTGTAAAGATGCCTATTCTTCGGAAAGGATCATCTACATTCAGTGCAGTTTCATCGGGCGCCCTCGTAAGTGATTTTGGTCGAGTTTGGCTGGCATTTTCTAAAATCTAGAGCCGAACACTAGCGCAGGAGATCATTTCAAAGCAGTAAGGCTAGTGGGACCCTTGCTCTGTCTGATATCAGGACGTCTTACGGGAATGAAACAGGCACATAGATCTGAGGAGTAGGATAGAGAACCCGTTGGCAGACCCATGGAATGTAAGGGAGTTTGTTAAGTGCTAAATGTATCTCTTTAAAGGGGTGGGGAGATAGTGGAGTTTCTAATAAACAGCACTGCAGGAACTGAGTGTGCCTTGGGGTGTGCAGACCCGGCTTCCTACCAGTCACCAAAAACCAAAGTAGACATGAGAATTTGTTTATGAAAGAAATGATGAACAAATCTTAAATTTTGGGGGGGTGGTAGAGAGCAGAGGGAGAGAGAGAATCCCAGGCAGATTCTGTGCTGTCAGCCCAGAGCCTGACACGGGGCTCGATCTCACGACTTTCTGGGCATGACGTGAGCTGAAATCAAGAGTCGGATGCTCAACCCACCGAGCCACCCAGGCTACCCCACGATTGATAAATCTTAAGCTGTGACGGGCACAGGATCTTAAGGGGTTACCCTTCGTGGCTCGGGTTCTTACCGCCGATGTAACGAACACCGTAAGCTGGGTGGCTTGAGACAGCGCAGACTGATTCTGTCACAGTCCAGGAGGTCAGGTACATAAAATGGGCGGGTGGGGCTGGATTTCTTCTGGGAACTCCAGGGGAGGATCCATTTCTGTGCTGCTTCTGGCTCCTGGAGGCTCCCACGCATTTTGGGTGCCCCTCCCTCCAGCGCCCACAGTGGAGCTTCTTCCCATCTCCCCCTCCCTCATCACATGGCCCCTTCTCACCCTCCTGTGTCTCTCTTCACAAGGGCGCTGGGGATGGTGTTGGGCTCACCCTGGGGACCCAGGAGCATCATCTCAAGATTCGTAATTGCATCTGCAAAGTGCCTTTTGTCGTGTAAGGTGCCGTCGTCCTAAATTCTGGGCATCAGGACATGGACATCTTTGGCGGAACGTAATGGTGTCTACCACACCAGCACTAAGAAACACAATGAGTTATGATTTCCTGCCATCATTTTGGCAAGGTCTGAAGAGTTTGCTAAGGACTGTGGAGGCTGTGGGGACATGGGCATTGGCGTGCACTGTGGAGTGTAGACTCATCAGCCATTTGGAGGTCACTTAGCCATATCTCTTTTTACATTATTTTTTTAATGTTTACTTATTTTGGAGAGAAAGAGACAGAGTGCAAGCAGGGGAGGGACAGAGAGAGGGAGACACAGAATCCGAAGCAGGCTAAGGCTCCAAGCTGTCAGCACAGAGCCCAGTGCGGGGCTCAAACCCATGAACCGTGAGATCCTGACCTGAGCCGAAGTCAGACACGTAACCGACTGAGCCCCCTCCCCCGCGCCCCTCGTTAGCCACGTCTCTTAGATCAACGATGTGCACTCCGCGGACCTGGGGAGGCCATGTCCTGGGCTTCCTCCCCAGACCCCCAGAGCGTGGGGCGCAGAGTCTGGGGCCCTCGTGGCAGTGTTCTCTGCGAGCGAGGAGAAAAAACACGAGCTGTTTCTTGTTTGGCAAGTGGTGTAAAAACACACTCATGAATGCAGTGGGTTCGTACTGGGGAATGTTCTGCAGGCGTGGAGACAACAGAGGACCCTGCCCTGAGAGTCAGGGCTCGGCGAACCAGAGTCGTTAGTAAAATAGCACCCGCCGGCGGGGCTCTCTGGGGAGATGACACGCTCAGAACCGCGTACTTTCGGGAGCGTCCATGACGGAGTGCGAACTGTAATGTCCGTGGGGAGACAAGGCAAACCTCATTTCTGTCTGTGGGCATGACTCAGGCGGCTGACAGGCAAGGGCAGCTAACTTGAAGCACAAGTCAGATACTCAGCAGCAAGCCTCCAGACGCGTGGGCTCTGTGGAATGACCTTGGCTCTGCGTGGCCAGCCGGGGCGGGGCTCGGGCCGGAGCCCTGGCTCCTGGTGGTGGGGTCCTGGCAGGTTTAGTCCATGCAAGAGTCAGCAGAGTCTAGAAGCTCAGGGACCTGCCCAGCAATTCATTTTCTCGCCTCCAGGACCATCTGCTGCCCGTGGGGATGCTTCTCATATTGCATTTTATTTCCACCTCCCGGGTCCCTTCCTCTGGTCTTTTTCTCTTTTCCCTCCTGAGATTCTCAGTGTTGAAATAGAGAGAAACCGGAGAACGCTGTGTGACCGCCGTTGGGCACATTTCCCGAGACGCCCCTGAAATCACGCAAAACCGCTCAAAGAAGGCTTGGGTCCCCCGGTGTTGTTGGCCGAGGGGACCTCCCCGAACAGTGAGAGGCCCGTGGATGCCTCCAGAATGACGCAGCGTGGAAGTGGACACGCCGACGGGCCTGTGTGTGGAGGCGGCTGTAGACCTGACCTCTCGGGTCGAGCGTTCAGAATCCTGACTTTCTTAGAGTTCTAACTGCTTTAACCGTCTTCGAACAGGGAAGTATTGTCTACCATATTTCTTTCCTCCGTGTATGATCTGGAGACCCCATGTGTCCAAGTCCACGTCTCCTCCCGCCTCCGGATGGCTGGACACACACACGCCCATGGCTTTGAGAAACCAGCAGAGTTTAGATGCAGCCCCCCATCCCCTTAGTGCTGACCTTCAGGGGGATGCATTCTCAGAAGAAGCACCTTCTGGGGCGCCTGGGGGGCTCAGTCGGTTAAGCGTCCGGCTTCAGCTCAGGTCATGATCTCGTGGTTTGTGAGTTCGAGCCCCTCGTCGGGCTCTGTGCTGACCGCTCAGAGCCCAGAGCCTGGTTGGGATTCTGTGTCTCCCTCTCTCTCTGCCCCTCCTCCACTCAGGCTCTGTCTTTCTCTGTGTCTCAAAAATAAATAAATATAAAAGAATAAAGAGGGAGCGCCTTCACCGAAGGGCATTTTTCCCTGATGGATGAGAACAGCGTGCATCTGTTCCTGGAGAGTGAAATCAAGGAGCAGAATCAAACCGACACATTTCCTTGTGTCCTGTTTCCGCCGAGCACATCCGCCCCTCCAGCGCAGGGAGACCCGAGCATCGTTAGTTCTGTGCCCCAGGTGATAAGCCTCGTCAAGTTTCTGCTCGCTCTGAAAGATTCCGCAATATAAATAACCTTTTCCTTAGAAGGCTCATCTGTTTCACATTGTGAGGCTGTTTGGGCCCTGCCTGGCGGGAAGCGCGGGGCGCTGAGGTCTGCAGGGGCTGGTGCCTGCGCGCCTCCCGTCCCGGGGAAGGGGTCTGGGCTGCTCTCCAGATCAAAGCCAGACCCACAGCCAGCGGGGTGGACCCGGAGCTCTGGGGAGTGTAATGTCAATGGCAGCAGAGACTCAAAGGGGCAGGGTGCACCATGTGCCGGCTCTTCTCGCCGACCGTCCGCCCGGCGCCCTCGGTGCAGACTTGAGGACGGTGGCTTCCCAGGGACGGTGCAGTAGAGTGGACGGCTGGGTGTTGTCGGGTCAGATGGACTGGAACTGTTGGGGCTCCTGGGCGGCTCAGTCAATGAGACGTCCGTCTTCGGCTCAGGTCATGATCTCATGGTTCGTGGGCTTGAGCCCTGCTTCGGGCTCTGTGCTGACAGCTAGCTCAGAGCCTGGAGCCTGCTTCAGATTCTGTGTCTCCCTCTCTCTCTGCCTTTCTTCCACTCGTGCTTTCTCTCGGGGGCTCAGACTGGTGCAGTTAGCACAGGTCTCGGCCAGGCGGGTGGCCCTGGGAGGGAGGGCACGTGGCTGAAGAGAGCCTGTCCCTGTGAGGCAGTGCGCCCTCTGGGCACCCACTGTGCCCCCACAGTTTGCATGGCTGGTGCATGCTGACACCCTGAGTCTGGTCTTCCTCCTCTGTTGGGACAGCATCCTGCCCTGGGCTCATGGGGCTGTTGTGAGTGTCCTGGCCACAGTAGCCCCCGTGTCCTTTTTGGGAAGGATGGGGTCAGGCCCAATGCCAGCTGAGACTCCGTTGCATAGTTGCCGCCTCCTCCCTAAACCCCTCTCCTACTCTCTCCTCGCCCTTCCCCGCTGTTTTGTGCTCCGGTGCCTTTGCATGTGCTGCTCCCGCAGCATGTGCTATCTCACCCTCAGTTTCCTGGGAAACCCAGTTCTCCTCCAGCTTCAGCTCTGAGCCACCCTCCCCTCCCCCGGCATCCCCACACTGTGTGCTCTGGTCGGCCCGTATCTGATGGGCACTTTTTCCTAAGCATGTCTTTATGCATTTAGACACATAGTTTCTGGAAGCACAGTTCTGTCTGAGTTAGATATTTGGGTCATGGGGTTTTTCCATGGAAATGCATCTCATCTTCTGTAGAAATCGAGGAGCAAAAAACATTTCTGGCCTGGGAGCTGTCTGGGGTTCTCTGGAGCCCTGGATTCAAAGGAGGTTAGGCCATCGAGGAGACAGCAGGACCCGAACGTGAAGCCCCCCGCGCACCTGAGTCTGGCAGACCCGTCATGTGCCGGGTCCGTGGGGCGCCCCTGGGGGTTTTAGGCAAGTGTTGTGTCTTCGTGCTGGTGGCTGTGACCACCCACGGGCTGGGCGGCTCACACAGCAGCTCTGGAGGCCGGAGGCCAGCACCAGGGCACCCAGGTGCTGCATTCTGGGGAGGCCCCTTCCTGGCATGCAGACGGGCGGCCTTGCTGGGCCCTCTCGTGGTGGAATCTCTTCCTTTTCCGCCGAAGAACCTGCGTGATTCCAGAACCACCTCCTCCAGGATCAGCTCAGACTCTGGGCTGCCTGGGCTGGACACCGGGGCTGGGGACTCTGGGGGGACCCCGCCGTGTCCTCGTGTCGCCAGACGGAGGGCCGTCACAGAGCACTGTCCCCGTCCTGCCTCGAGCAGCCGGGAGGGCCGCCGCCTGGGCCCAGAGAGGACCGTGAACGAGGGGCGCCCAGCACCACCCCGCAGCCGCGTCCCCCAGCGCCGACTGGATCTGTGACTCCCGAGTGGGTCTTGAACGCGTCGTGCTTTGGCCAGTAGTTTGCAAACCAGGAAGTGGTTGCTTTGCTTCAGGACACGTGTGTGGAGAAAGCAGGCGTCCTTCCCCCGATTCTCTGTCCGGCCCGACCCCACGGGCGACTGCAGGGGTCCTGGGAAACACCAACTGCAGCAGCTTTGTTTCTGCTCCAGTGAACTCCCCCGGATCTGGTTCGCCGTCCGGCCGGCCTTCCCAGCCGTGTGGGCTCTGGTGACAACGAGACATTCCCCAGACACGCGGGGAGCCTGCACACCCGTGCGCGGACGGCTGAGCCCGCGGTGGCCGCGTCCCCCGCCTGGAACAAGCGGCTGTCTGCGGACGGAACCCCGCGCCTTCCTGGACGAGGAGGCCCCGACCGACGCCCAGCCAACAGTATTTCTTTGTGCTCGCGGCTCAGGACTAACGGCCTGAAGCTGGTAGCTGGAAGTCTAGTCACCAGGCAGCGGTTTAAATCAAAATAATCACTTTAAGAAACAGTAGGGAGCTCAGCTGGAGAGCCATTTCCTCTGCCCTGAAACGCAGAGACGCGTTCTGATTTATGCCCTTGGCTCCGGGCGGCCTGCGCCGAGTTCGGAGCGCCCCCTCCCCCCGGCCTCCCCCACTCCAGGGATGAAAAAGCACTTTAGAAGGAGAGCGAGGAGGCCCTTGGTGCAGAGAGTGGCTGTTGAAAGGAAGAGGGTCTGCAGGGACGTGGCCGCAGGGCCGGGCCAGCCAGCAGGGGTGTGCACGCCCGCGGCCTTCTTTCCTTCTGTGCTGAGCCGAGGCTCCCGGGACCCCGTGCTCTGCCCGTCCGACTGAAGACCCTGGAGTTCAGAGTTGTAGACCCCCTTCCACCAGGGCAGCAGGAACAGCGGGGTGGAAGCTGTCTGGCGAGGGAGGGTGGCTCTGCGCCTCTCTTCCCCACGTTGGTGGCAGGATCTGGGCTTACTTGAGCACTGTGCACAGGTGACGGGGCCGACTGGGCACCCAGCAGCAACAGGGGTGGATTTGGGGCCCGTACCGAGCTCCTTGTGATGCAGGTGGGCAAGGCTTGGAGCCCCACAGCCCCCGCCCTGGGCCCCCGGCCTCCACGTCATCTTCGGTCTGGTGCAGGTGTCCACCCTCCTCTTGGGTGGGACCTGGTGTGTCTGCCTTTGGTTTGGGTCCAAGTGCAGACGGTGCTTGGGCTGAGCAGATGTGGCCCGTTCCGCGGACAGCTCTGGCAGTGGGCAGGGGACAAGCAGCCTCTCTGCCCAGTGTCCTCGGAGGCTGGGGTTTCTGGGAAGAGGAGCCAGGGCTGTGAAGGAGGGCTCCCCGAGTTCCAGGCTGTCGTCCGCCCCCGGGTTTGTTGCACGCAGATGCCAGCGCCCCCGTGGGAGGCACACAACCATGTGGGGTGGCGGGCATGCGGTCATTGTTAAGTGAGGAGAAGCTGGGAAGGCAGGAGCAGGAGGTGCCCAGCACCACCCTTGCCAACCCTGGTCTAGATCAGCACACCTTGCGGGGGCTGTCGGCTGTGGGGATGTGTTACATGGAGAACGTTTCTGGAACAATCAGTAAGGTCAGGATACATGGGGGGTCTTGACGAGGCCATGTGGGCCTCTGAGCGGCTCCGGCACCTGTGCCTCTCCCGTGGGCAGTGTGGAGCACCCCCAGACGGGAGCTGGCTGTGCCCCTGTGCCTGGGATCAGGATCTTCCCACCGACCCCTTCCAGACATCCTGGGTCCCCCCGAGACTCCCCAGTGCTCCTAGTCCGTGCCCCACAGAGCACCCGGGACAGGCTGCCTTCTCCCCAGCCCGTCCCTGGGGTTTCTCTTGTAAGTCAGTTGTCTCCCGACAGGTGCTCGTGGAAAGCTGCCTTGCAGGGGTGTGGGCTCTGCCAGCCCTGTGCGTGGACACCCGGCTCCAAGGGACAGGAGGGAGCCTGCCTTGAGAGGCTGCTGCACCTCGGCCCTGCCATGACCCATGGCTTCTGTGGCCTCTGGCTCTGCCGCATTCGGGTGGTTCGGGGTCCTGTGGACCCAGCAGGCGCGGGGCCGGTGGTGCTGGGTCCTGGGCCCCGCTTCCCACCCAGCCCCCTCCGTCCTGAGCCCCGCTTCCCGCCCTGGGCCCCGCCTCCGCCCCCAGCCCCGTCCATCCTGGGCCCCGCTCCCCCCCCCCCCCCCCCCCCCCCCCCCCCCCCCCCCCCCCCCCCCCCCCCCCCCCCCCGCCCAGCCCCGTCCGTCCTGGGCCCTGCCAGGTAGAGTGAGACGGGGAAGCCTCCAGAACTAACCATGGTCCTCGTCATCTCAGATGCAGGGAAGCCGTGTGGGATTAGAAACAGGGGAGGCAGAATCAGGAATCTCCCCCAGCGCCTGCCGTCCATCCTGTGTCCCCTCGCCCTTCCCGCTGGGTCTCTCTGCTCTCTGTCCAGCCGCTGAGCGGAGGCAGGGCGCAGGGCGCAGGGTCGTGTCCAGGACCGAGCTCGCAGCACAAAGCCTGCCCGGCCGTGGAGAGGCACTCGGGGTCCCTGTGGAACCCGCATAGGGACGCCCTCAGGCAGCTGCCCAGGTCACGGGCAGAAGATGGGGGGGGGGAAATCATCAGCTTCTGGTGTTTGAGGTGCCGTCGATAAAAGAAGAGAAAGTCCGAGAAGACACAGTCAGTGGGGAGGCCTTTCCTGGGCCCTGGAGGCACATTTGCTCCCCGAGTGGACACAGGCCGGGAGCTGAGGGTCCACTTCAGGAGCAGCGGAGGGGCCTCAGGCCGAGACCTGGAGGGCAGGGGACAGGGTGGCCGCTGAGGAGCCCCCACCCGGCGCTGCTGAGCGAGAGCTCCTGTGTGACCGGACCCTGGCGCCCAGACCCCACCCACACCCAGACCACCCCGTGGCTAGGTTTAAAGTGTTACCACTTGTAGAGAAACCAGTGAAAACAGCCCTTTAAAATCAACTTCTTGATGAGCTTCAGGCCTTTGGTGGTCCTGGCGGGGACCGACCTGGGGCTGTCACTTGGGCGTCCCCGGGCTGGGGCTGACATTGTGTTCTGAGGCCTAGAGAATTAGGAACACATGCTCAGTGGAAGAGCTTCTAAAAGTGTCAATGCCAGAAAAAGAAACCTGTGGAGTTCCCTCAAAAACTTAACAATAGAACCAGTCTACGACGTAGCAAGCACACTACTCGGAATTTATCCGAAGGATACAGGAGTGCCATGCATAGCGGTGCGCGCACCTCGGTGTTTACGCCGGCGCTATCGACAACAGCCAAATCATGGCAAGAGCCCAAATGTCCATCAACTGGATCAAGAAGAGGTGGTTTATCTATACAACGGACTACTACTTGGCAATGAGAAAGAATGAAATCTGGCCATTCGTAGCAACGTGGATGGAACTGGAGGGTGTCATGCTGAGTGAAATAAGTCAGGCAGAGAAGGACAGATACCATATGTTTTCACTCGTATGTGGATCAGGAGAAACTTAACAGAAGACCATGGGGGAGGGGGAGGGGAAAATAGTTTTAAACAGAGAGGGAAGCCAACCATGAGAGACTCTTAAATACAGAGAACAAACTGAGGGTTGATGGGGGAGGGGGAAGTGGGTGATGGGCATGAAGGAAGGCGCTTGTTGGGATGAGCAGGGGGTGTTGTACTGAAGCCAGGAGCACACTGTACACCCTGCATGTTAGCTGACTTGACAATAACTTACTAAAATAAAGGAAAATACAATAAGAAACTGAGAGAGAGGATGCCTTCAGTGCATAGTTGGAGGTCAGGCTGCAGGAAATGCTGAGTGCTCCCTGGACCCGGGGTGGAGGGCGGGGCTTATTAGTCTGGGAGAGAGAGCCCACCCGTCTCAGCTTGTCTGGCCTCCCTGGACGCAGACACTGGGACCCACGGGGGGCTGTCTGCGGAGCGCACAGACGTCTTGGCGGAGCTCTGGAACGTTCCGGAACAGGCTCACATGCAGGACGCTGTTCCTACAGAGGAGGGGAGGCTGGCACTCCAGGCTGGGCTCCGGGGAACACGGTGTGGATTTGGCCGCCAGCAAGGTCTTTTTGTGAGCCGTTGACAGACGTGCCTGTGAGACCGACCCGGCTCAGAGCCGCGAGCGAGGTGCAGAGGGCAGGCGAGACGGGCCTCACCCCCAGGGCCTCAGCCTCCTGGTAGGGTTGTGACGTCAGCCGAGACGGGGGCTTCTGGCTCCGGAGGCTGCCCCCTGACCCCTGTCCCAGACACACGTGTGCGCACAATCACACATACATGTGCTCGCAGTGACAACAGACACCCGCAGGTGTGCACACAGACATGCTCACGCCCAGCGACACACACACACACACAGACACTCATACAGACACACACTGGTGTGCACACAGACACATGCACACACACACTGTGACACAGATACACAGACGCACACAGACACCCGACACCCAGGGGCACACACAGATACAGAGGCAGATACGCAGATAGGCACAGAGACAGACACATAAGTGCACACTCACACAGACACGGGCACACGTGTGTGTGCTCTGGGCTGGCCACCCCAGGAATCAGCCCGGGATGCTGGGGGAGGTGTTTTGGTAAAGACAAAAGAAGACCCCGTCTCCCCACGACCCCCTGCATCTGTTCGATCCCTGAGCGCCCTGGGCTCCGTCCCCAGGCCGCCCTGCGGGCCGGGCGCACGCGGGGCCCGCGCCTCGTGGAGAGGGAGCCCTGGAGTCTGCCCTTTAATGCCCTCTTGACTCTGCGCCCAGGATCGGTCGTTGGGTTTTCCTCCACCAAAGGGAAATTTACCCACTTTTCCCTCCGAGTTCACAAAGACACCTTCTCTCTAGTTTCTGCTGAGCAGACTTCCACTCAAGGCCAAAAAACGATTTTCTTGTTCTTTGTGCTCTTTTATTTAAAACCCCAGAGCGGAGCGTTCGCTTTTATGAATGCTGGGTTTCACGAAAATTCATAACATCTGTAATGGGGAAGTGCATAAACACACAATGCCTGCTTTGCTATTTTAAAAGGGCCTGGTACCACAGATCACGTTTTCTGACTGCTCGGGGTCCGTGTCCCCAGGACCCCGCTCCCCCCTCCCCCCGCTGAGAGGATGGGGCCATGTGGCGGGCATCCCCATGCGGGGACAGGGCCTGGGCGGTGGCACCCCAGCTCAGAAATGGAGCATTTCAAATGCGAGCTCCTCCATCAGGGAGGGAAACCTTGGATTTTGATCTCTCAGTGTTCTGTTATATAAAAGGTCGATTCGTGATGATGGGGGGGGGGGCGAGGGGAAGGGGACGAGGAGGCGTGCTTGGGGACAGAGGTGCCTCTCCAGGAAGGCCGGCAGGGTGACAGCGCCGGGCTCCGGACAGGCTGGGCCTCGATGCCTTCCCTCCGGGCCGCCAGGTTAACGCAGTCCCAAACTGGTGGTTTGGGCGGCTTGCTCTGTCCCCAGACGGCCCGGACTGCCTGCTTCAATTCGCCTTTACAAGCCGGCAGGAGACACTGACCTTTGCAAAGCGATACTATTTTCATGATCTGAGCTGCATCTTTCAGGTTCCAAAAGGAACATTTAACGTCTCAGATGTGCCCAGTTTAAGGAACCACGGTAAAGATGTTTACTGTCTAATAAACTATAAATCCCAAAATAAACTCTGGACAAGGCAGGAAAGGTCCGAGTCTACAGGCACACAAAACTGGCCTTGTAAGGGCGCTGGGAGTGTGGGGTGACTTCTGTTTTTCCTAAAATGTGTGTTTAAGGTAGCATTTGGACAATTAGAACTATATCAATTGAGGATTTTTTTTTCTTTCTCGTGTTTCAGTTAGAATGGGTGAGTGAGTGGAACTTTAATCCATGTCTCCTATTCTTTTTTTTTTAAGTTTGTTTCTTTATTTGAGAGCAAGTGCAAGTGAGGGAGGGGCAGAGAGAGAGGGAGAGAGAGAGAGAATCCCAAGCAGGCTCCAAGTTGTGAGCACAGAGCCCAACGTGGGGCTCGATCTCATGATGCTTGAGATTGTGGCCTGAGCTGAAATCAAGAGTTCTCTGCCTGGGGTGCCTGGGTGGCTCAGTTGGTTAAGCATCTGACTCTGGATTTCAGCTCAGGTTACAAACTCATGGTTAGTGAGTTAGAGCCCCACATCAGGCTCTGCGCTGACAGCACGGAGTCTGCTTGAGATTCTCTCTCTCTCTCTCTCTCTCTCTCTCTCTCTCGTTGTGCTTCACCCCTGCTCTCTCTCAAAATAAATAAACAAACATGTAAAAAAAAGATTCCAAGGATTAACAGACTGAACCACCCAGGCACCCCACCACGTCTCTTATTCTTTTACTCCTACTGTGTAGTTTAAAATAAGGTACGGGGACAGTGAGTTGAACCCACAACAGCACTTAAAAATGTATTCCTTTCTACCTGCCAAATGTGCGCAGATCGGTCTAAGAACGCTGGGCCTTAGGACGTTTTCTGGTGCACAACTGGGATTTTTTTTCTCTCCTTTTGAAACACATTAAGCATCCTGGAAACGAGACAGTTGGGAAATGAAAAATTTATGAGAAGCTTTTTGAGGATAACTGATCCCCCCCCCAAGCCCCCGGAGATCCCCCCTCCTGGATGGTGAAGCCTGCGGCTGGGGGCGCCGCCCCTCCCTCCCAGCACTTACTTCTCTGCTTATACTGTTTGGTGATTTTCTTTTTATTGTTACGGTTTTGGGTTTTGCTGCACTAGATGTGACCTCATGACATGGTTTTCTGGTTTTAAGCCACAAAACACCATAGAACAGAAATTCTTAAGGAAGGAATAACATACGTAGATATAATGTTTTTAACCTGAAATGAACTTCTTAATTGGTTTCTTTGGATACACATTCCTTCAAGGAAAAAAATGTTTTTGTTCATTTTTTCTGATGGTTCTCAAGTCCCGTAGCCTGGAATTCTTGTAACTTCTTTTCTCCGGGAGCTAGTAACAGTGCATCGGGGACGGCCCTGCAAACGGAGATGGCCCGGCCTTAGGCACTGTGGCGAGTCCTGCGCTCTAGGGCAGACAGGTTGGACAGGACAGGGCTGAGGTGGCCGGAGGTGTCCTCACCTGGGACCTGGGCTGGGCCTCCGGAACCCCAGGCCGGCCCAGGTCACCCTTCTCTCCGCAGGCACGTGGGGGGGGCGGAGACCAGGTGGCGGCTCACCTGGTGCTTCAGGCTCCCAAAGGGAGTTTTCTGGGGGTCCAGAAGCACAGACTGCACGGTTCATGAGATCTGGGTCCAGAAATGACCCAGCATTGCTTCTGCCTCATTCTCGGGGTCAGAGTGGCCTTGGAGCCCACCCAGACCCAGGGGAGGTGGCAGAGGAGCGAGGCATCTGTGCTGTCTCCAGCCCGCCGTGCTGCCGCACCAGGAAATGCTGATGCCCGGCCCAGAGACGCCAGCCTCGTTGGTCCAGGGTGTGGCCTGGGACCATTTTTTTTTTAAAGTTTATTTATTTATTTTTCGAGAGAGAGAGAGAGAACATGAATGAGGAAAGGGCAGAGAGAAGCCCAAGCAGGCTGTGCTCTGCCAGCGTGGAGCCCCTTTCGGGGCTCGAACCCCCGAAGCCCTGAGATCATGACCTGAGCCACAACTGAGAGTTGGATGCATAACTGACTAAGCCACCAGGCGCCCCCGGAACACGTGTATTTTAAGTCGTTCCAATGCACGGCCAAGGTTGGGAGCCGCTGTTGGGACTGAATGGAAGTAGGTGTTCGGTACGGAAGCTGATGCACATAGTAGGGCGTCTGTATGTCCTCGGTGGACAGCCAGCTGCTGGGTCAGGGCATGGATTGTTGGTGATGACCTTCAGACCCAGACGGTCTGTGTGCAACCGGGGCTGCGGAGGGACATCGGTCCTGGGACCGTCGCGGCCCGGGCTCTGCGGCAGCACCTCGCTGCACATGCGCACTGAGCCTGTCCTAGCCGCGCGCCCGGGGCTTAGCCCTGGCCATGGCCGTGAATCCTGATTGGGCGGGCTGGGTAAGCCACGCCCCGAGAAGTTCCGGCCGTAGCAGTGAGGGGGCGGCCCCCAGACCCTGGGCAGGGGGCGAGGCGAGGTACTGTCCCCGCCTGTCACAGCAGTTGGCCACAGGAGACCTGCCCCAGGATGTTCTTAGCGCTGCACGGAAATGAGCCCCGGGTCCTGGGCGGGGACGCTCCCGCGTCGCGGGCGAATCCCGCCGACAGGTGTCTGACCCGAGACCGTCGGTGGCCCGGGTGTGGGGTCCAGCCTGCGGAACCCCTTCCAGCGGCCAGCCATGTCGGCAGCGGCGTCCGTGGGGAGGGAGGGAGGTCGTGACCACAGGAGTGTTGTCGTAGGGCCGGGAGGTGGGAAGTGGTCATGTTCGGAGGGACCGGGACCACGAGCGGGATGGATGCAGAGACGTCACTGGAGAGCGTTTTCCAGTGTCTCCTTGAGAGGATCTCACAGGCTGACTTTTCCCGGCCAGGGGTGGGGGTGGCTTTGCCTCCTGGGGTCAGCCCCTCGTCTCCCAAGCCGTGTCCTGCCCTCTCTTGGTGAGAGGTACTCACTCCTGTGTGCAGGCCTTTCCGGCCTTTCTGCAGGGACTTTGTGCACTGTTTTTTCAGGAATCTTCTGGAAAGACCGTCCAGCGCCGTTGTCACAGGTGCAGCATGGAAGAGCGGGGCATCTTCCCTAGTAAGCGATGGGGGGGTCGGTAGGAGTGAGGCTGGGGCCCTGGAGAGACCCCTTGCAACCCGCACTGAACCCAAAGCTGCCAGGGCAGGGCGGTGGGTGTGTGGAGAGAGCAAGGGAGCCCTTAACCAAGGCCGCAGTCCCAGTGAGCCGCAGAGGAAGCCTGGCGACCACCAGACAGGCCCGTGTGTCCCGCGGTTGACAAATGAGGCACATCTCTGCTTTCCAGCACTTGGCTGGTGGGGGGGGGGGGGGCGGGGAGAACACTGGCAGGACAAAGGGAGGAGGTTCCCGGGCCCCCTCCCATCCCCACTGCTTCCAGACTGGAGGGGCCGTGTTCCGGAGGGTCCCTGTCGGACGTCGACGCTGTTTGTGCCCCGATGCCCCCTGCCCCCCTGGCTGCGGCCCACCCGCCCTCCTGACGTCTGGGCTCCGGGACATAAGGCAGAGCGCATTCCTGCGCTGGGGCGGAAAAGCAGTCACCCCCGGCGGAGGCCTCGGCCGGGTAGAAAGTGGCCTCCGGTGAGCGGAGCCCCGCTATCGGGTTTTATTGGGGCCGTGTTTGTCCTGAGCCCCGTGGGAGTCGGGCCGGGAACCACACCTTGCTTCGATTCAGGATTCAACAGAAGGTTTTCTCAGCTCTAAACCCACCAGGGCTTCCACTTGGGGGACCTGTATCTTTTGAGAAAGGCTTTAAAAACTTGATTCCAGGTCAGGTGTTTTATTTTGGAATCTTAAGTGTTTAGGTAGGTGGGTCCGTTACTTGGTGATGTTGGTTTTGGGCGAGAATGTAAATCCCACTGCCCTTGGCTTTGAGTGGCCCTAGGAGGGCTGACTGTGTGCTGGGGGCTGTTCTCTCCCTCTTACTCGTCTGAGGGGGCTGGTTGAGTGGGTCTCCTGTCTTGGCCAGAGTTAGAAGGACTGAAAATCCAGACAGCACACGCCGGGCCAAGTCCAGAAGTCATGTTTGCTCAGTGGCTGGATTGAGAAAAGAAACCACAGAATATGGTGGCCCTTCAAGCGCTAAGAGCCGGCGGCCATGGAGGGCCACCGGGTTGAAGGTGGGCAGCTGGTCTGGGTGATTTCCAAGAGGCGAGGCTTGCCCAGCTCCTGCTCCTAGGCTGTCCCCTGCGCCATGGGTATGCCTTTTTCTCAGGGGAGCAGGATTTACTGCTCTTTGTCATGGAAATCAATTTGCAACCTGAGCTGCATTTTTGCTTTCCCCTCACCCTCTGGGCCGGGAGCTTGGATGAGCTTTACAGCCCTGGGGAGGGCAGGTGGGTAGGGCCAGCCCCTCTCCTTGCCCTCTCGCACCATCCCTGACCTCCGCCAGCAATGCTGGAGGCTGGGGGCCAGACCACGGGAAGGTGTCATGTTGTTCACCAACGTCTTGGATTTTCCCAAAAGCTGGGCTGGGGAAGAGCCGTTCCCATCGGTGCCTTTAGCATTAAGGGCCCAAGAAGCTCGTTCTCCTGTGTGGGGAGGAGGGAACATGGGGTCCGGTAGGTGGACCAGGGGAAAGCTGGCAGGACACCTGGGTCACTGAGGGTGCTTGCTGGTCAAGTCACATGAGGTCCACACACTGGGGCAGGTCTTCAGTGGTTCTAGTAAGCGGCAGGCACTGGGAGGTGGTGCACAGAGCTGGGGTCTGTGGGCACTGTGGGGAGACCAGGGGTGCTGGGTACCTGGAGGACCTGACTGGGGCAGGGCAGGGGGACCTTGGTGCCCTAGCCCACCTCCCCTGTGCCTCATTTGGTCTCTCTCTGTTCCTTGAACCTGTTGTGCAAGGTCAGCTTTGCCGTGACCTGCCCGGGCCACAGGCTGGCCGGCCGGTGAGGCCCAGCAGGGCAGGAGACCCATGTCCTGCCTGCTGTGAGGCATCTGTGGGGGACGACTCCCAATTAGGACTCGCCTTCTTGACTCTGGGACGTTCTCAGTGATCACCTGGCCTCACACAGAGGCTCCTTTTCCAGGCATGGGAGATGGGCATTTTTCCTGGTGGTGCGTGCAAGCTGACCTCTAAAGCACTTTTCTACTTTTCTTAAAGGGAATGAGGTTTTGCACACAGCTCCCTCTAAGACGTAATAGAAGTGAAACCCAAACTCTACTGGTCCCTTCCATAGGGTCTCTTGATTCATCTGACCCCAGAAGTGACTTCCTGATTGCATACATGTTTTTTATAGACTCCCTGCCCAGCATGTGGCCCAGCTCAGGTCCTGAACTAGCAACCTTGAGATCATGACTTGATCAAGGGGGCTTCCCTGGCTGAGCACCTAGGGCCCCGCCTTCTTTTTCCTTTCCTTTCTTTTCTTTTTTTTAAACAACAAAGGTATAATAATGTGAATTTTGTAAATAACTCCAATCACAAACAGCATGAAATGTCGACTCCTACTTTCCCATTTCTCAAAGGCCGTAATAGTCTGGTGTCTCTCTTTCCAACCTGTTTTTTCTATACATCAAAAAACAAACCAAAAAAATGGGGGGGGTGGTAAAAAGCGTTCTGTTTTTCTTGTGTTGTAACACAAGCGTCGTTTACTTCAAGGATTGGCTGTGTCAGTCTTTCCTAGTCTTTCTAAAGATGGAAGGATGAGCCAGCGTCTCAGTTCTTCTCATCAGTGAAGAGACGCTGCCCGTGTCATCGGCGAGGAAGCTGCTGGTTTGTCCCCCCTGCGTCTCCGTGATTCCGCGTGCTCCGTGCGGCCGTGTGGTGTTAGTGCGAGTCGCCCCAGACCTGCCTGGCATCGTACATGCGTGACCCCCTCATGGAAAAGAAGTCCAGTGGGACACAGTAGCGCAAGAAAGGAAAACTCGAGCTGAACGCTTCGAAAGTTCAGAATGAGGGGACGCCGGGTGGCTCAGTCGGTTGAGCGTCAGAGTCTGGATTTCAGCTCAAGTCATGATCTCATCACTTGTGAGTTCGAGCCCCACGTTGGGCTCTGTGCTGGCAGTGAGGGGTCTACTTGGGATCATCCATCCCCCTCTCTCTCTGCCCCCCTCCCTCCCTCTCTCAAAATAAATAAATATGTAGAGAAAAAAGAAAGTAGAGAATGAGAACAGCTTGTTCAAATGTTGGCTGTTGATTTAAATACGTCCTAATGAAAATCAATCAGGAGTTTGTATTCAGGTTTATGAGTATTTGGAAACATGTCACTTAGAAAACCAAACCAGGAAACAGATGATACATTACAATATACAGTGCGGTGGCCCTTGAACAATGGAGGAGTTGGGGCGCTGACCCCCCTCAAAGTTGAAAAACTGTGTATAACTTCTAGCTCCCCAAGATTAACTACTAATAGTCTACTGTTGGCAGGGAGCCTCAAAGATAACACACAACCAGTTGACACATATTTTGTATGTTACATGTATTATACACTGCATTATTACAGTAAAGTAAGCTACACGGAAAATGTTGTTAAAAGCATAAGGGGGCGCCTGGGGGGCTCGGTCGGTTGAGTGTCCAACTTCCACTCAGGTCATGATCTCATGGCTCGTGATTTGAGCCCCACGTTGGGCTCAGTGCTGACAGCTCAGAGCCTGGAGCCTGCTTCCGATACTGTGTCTCCCTCTCTCTAATCCTCCCCTGCTTATACTCTCTTTCTCTCTCACCCCCCAAAATAAATAAACATTAAAAAAACACGCAAGGAAGAGAAAATACATTTATAGTACTGTATCGACAAACTCCGTGTAAAAGTGGACCCGTCCGTGGCAGCTCAAACCGGTGGTGTTGAAGGAGCAACTGCGTGTACGTGCTTTGTGAAGAAGTCACTGGAAAGAGAGCTCAGCAGATTTTTACTCCAACAAAGGTCCTGGCCTCTCCCTCCACCAGTAGATTGATTAATGATGGCCCGTTTGTGTGTTTTAGGTTAAAATAAAATATTTATCATAGGCGCACGTCATTTTTTTATGACTTCCCTGCTCCATGTGACTGGCGTCCGTTAATCACCCATCTGCTGATCCCGCTCCCGGTGGAATGAACATGGCCGTGCCTTCGTTTTATCACTCCCTGTTCTGATTGTTTAAAATTCTTCTCTCGTGGCTCCAGGGGTGTGCACATACAGATTACATCTGCGCTCGCTGCCTGCCCCGAGATGGCCGTGGCTAAACGCGGAGGTGCGACAAAGCGTGGCCCCACGTTTGGGGGCAAGCGGCGCGATGCTCCTTCATTTGGTCTCTCTGAGCGCCCTCCAGGGAGGCCACCACTCCTGCCGTGTCCCGCATGTGGCGGAGCGGCCGTGAGGCCCGTGTGTATTTAAGCTCTACCTCGAGGCATTTAGCATGGAATTCTCCCTCGTTCTCAGCTGGCGTTTACACTCTGGTGTCTGTAATCATTTAGACGTTATAAACAGGGAGATTATGAGATCCCCCAAAAAGGCTTTTAAGAAAATTAATCACACATTTCTCGTTTTTAAACACCGTAGGAAACTAGAGATAGAAAAGATAACTTTTTATAATGTTAATTAGTATCTATGCCAGAGTAAAAACAAACATGAGTGGGGTAGCCTAGACAATCCTATTAATACCAGGCCAATTAAGAAACCCTTATGTGAGTTCGGTGAGGGGAGGTTGGATGGATTGTGTCAGATACAGTGACTGTTTATAGAGACTGTGCACTTTAGCAACCTCTGTAAAATAGACTAAAAACTTTCAGAATTAGTGAAATCATCAATATATTTGGGAAAAATCGATTGGAAAAGATTTTCTATATATCATTAATAATCAGAAGCTGTCCAGGGGAAAATTTCCCTGCACAAAGCAAAACCAAATAAACCACACCTTTACCAAAGGATTTGAAAGTGTTAGGACGATGAAAATTTTAAAACAACGATAATTCATTAACAGTCTGGATTCTATTTTCTTTCTTTCTTTTTGTAATGTTTATTTTATTTATTTTGAGAGAATGAGACAGACAGAGCACGAGCAGGAGAGGGGCAGAGAGAGAGGGAGACCCAGATTCTGAAGCAGGCTCCAGGCTCCGAGCTGTCAACACAGAGCCCGATGCAGGACTTGAACCCATGAGCCGTGAGATCATGACCTGAGCTGAAGTCAGACACTCAACTGACTGAGCCACCCAGGTGCCCCCAGATTCAGTTTTCAAGTAATCTCTACACCCCACGTGGGGCTCAAACTCAAGACCCTGAGACCCAAGAGTCACCTGCTCTTGCTGGCGGAGCCAGCTGGCTGCCCCAAGAAGGCTCACTGCCTTAAAGATGTCCGTTCCCCGCCCAGGGTGACAGACATTTGAAATCATCTCAATCCATGTCCCAGTAGGACTGTTGGCGACACTGGACGTCTTGAAGAAGAAAGAATTGGCAAAGTGGCTACAAAGCGTTTTGGGTGAGAAAAGTGGTTAAAGCTGATCATTGCTGTGTTTTAAAATACACTATAAAAGTATAGTCTCTAACAGTATGATTCTGCCCCAAATAATGACTTAACGAGAGAATAGAGAGATAATACAAGTTAACTTTACAGAAGAAAATACTAATGGGGGTCCCAGAAATGTAAAAACTCCCCAGAATCCTTCAAAATATGCAAGTAGAAATTAACCTTAATAATGGACTACTTTTTGGCTATTGAATCATGAAGTTTCAAAAACTATGTTCTTTTTATTTTTATTTTATATTTTTTGAGAGAGAGAGTGTGCACGCTCTCATGTGAGCAGAGGACGGAGAGTGGGGGAGAGTCTCAAGCAGGCTGCACACCCAGTGCGGAACCCGACGTGGGGCCGAATCCCACGACCCTGGCATTGGGACTGGAGCAAAATCAAGAGTCGGGTGCTCAGCTGATGAAGCCATCCAGGTGCCCACAAAATTATGGTTTTTTAAGTTTATTCATTTATTATTTTTGATAGAGAGAGAGAGAGAGAGCACGCACGTGCGCACAGTGGGGGATGGGCAGAGAGAGGGAGACCCAGAATCCAAAGCAGCTCCAGCTGTCAGCACACAGCTGTCAGAGCTGTCAGCACAGAGCCCGGCCCAGGGCTTGAACTCATGAACCACGAGATCATGACCTGAGCTGAAGTTGGACACTTAACAGATGCGTATATTCTTACATATATCATAAGCAAATGTGCGAATAGAAACAGACCTTGTGTCTCTTACTTTTGCTTCTAGGAATCTGTCTTGGGAATATGGGGAGAGACAAAGAATTATAGACAGGGATGTGTATTACAGCTTCATTTGATACATTTAATTATTAAAAAGAGCCTGCGTGTCCAGCAGCAGGGATTAGTTAAGTGAACTTGACATACTCCAGACAGAGGTATTTTGTAGACATTAAAAAAGTTACATTTTCAAAGAATGATGATGACGCAAAATCTTCATAACATAAGGATACCTGTAATGATACTGGGAAAATGTTACAATATAACATTCATTTGTTTAATTAAGACATATTGAGTGCTTAACATGCCCGACAGTGCCCCAGACTCCCAGGATCTGTTTGAACTATGAAGAATTCCCTTCCTTATGGTGCATGGAGCCCAGGGAGGAATTATGACCATACTATTAATGATCATATAATAATAAAAAGCTTAACTTATGAAATGACTCTCCTGTGTAACAAAAAGTGTTTATATCAACATGTCAACATGTATAGTGTGGGGAAAAAGAAATGCACCAAAATGTTAATACTGGTTTTGTTTGGCTCAAAGTCTGACAGGTTTTTTTGTTTTGTTTTTGTTTCTTCCTTATGCTTTCCAGTACTTCCCAAATTGTCTGTAAAATCTGATTACTATTTTAGTAATCAGAATAAAGTTAAGAACAAAGTTAAGAATGAAAGGGAACCTCACAGTGTTCCCTTCTCAAAATGTTACTCAAAAGAGTAATTAAACACACTGTCATTTATACACACGGTAATTGTTGCCTATTTGCATTGACAAAAGGTCATCTGCTTAACCCGTGAATTAACTGCTGAATTTGTAGTTACCTTGTGTAATTGCAGGGTCATGGAGTTTAACCACGACACGTGGGGTTTTTAGGAGCACTTTGGTTATAGCACAAAGAAAGGTGTAGGTATGTCAAGGATAAAGGACCTTGCAGAAGAAGCAAGACCTGGAATGTGTGAGAAGACACCCACATGGGGGCCCCCGGGCGGCTCAGTCGGTGAAGCGTCTGACTTCTGCTGGGGTCATGATCTTGCAGTCCGTGGGTTCAAACCCCACTTCAGGCTCTTTGCTGACAGCATGCTTCAAATTCTGTGTCTCTCTCTCACTCTGCCCCTCCCCTGTGTGCACACACTCTCTCTCTCTTTTTCATAAACATCTTAAAAATTGGAAAAAAAAAAAAGACACGTGTAAAAATGAACTATCACCGTAAGCACAGGTTGGTGCTCCATGCATCCTGCTCTGTCTACACTTCGGTGCATTTCGTCCTGTGAGCCGGGAGAGCATCTTCCTTGGCGATGTCCTTGGCCTGGCTGGGGCTTGGCCGCGCTGAGCTTGGGCCCCAAGAGTGAAACCATAAGGCACCTACCGCCGTGACCCCTGGAAAAGTGGTTATTCCCTCGGGAGTCAGAACCACCACCTGGTCTTCCGTCTTCCCACCTGGTTAGATTTTCATAGAAGCCAGGAAGGTGTGGACCCGAAAGCTGTGTCCCTTGGGCCTGTGGATCATGGCTGACTTAATGAGCCCTGATGCCTTTCGCTGGTTCCTTTGCTGAACCGAGGAGGACTTTTTCTTGCTGAAAATCAGAGTGTTTGCCTGAGTCAGCAGTTTGTGGCTACGGAGAGAATCTGAGGATTCTCTCTGCGGCTTTGCTAAATTGATGCTTTTCCTTTGACGGCCCAATTCTGAGCTGATTCAAAAGTCCTGTGATTTATAAAAATACAGCACGTGACTGGTGCCCTGTCCTTTGGGGCACCCCAGAAGACGGGCGTCCAGACGCGTCCTCAGAGCTGACTTCTCTCCTCCTGGGTGTCAGGCTGGATATTCTTAACAAATTGTTTTCATATTTATTTTTGAGAGAGAGAGACAGAGCATGAGCAGGGGAGGGGCAGAGAGAGAGGGAGACACAGAATCTGAAGCAGGCTCCACGCTCTGAGCTGTCAGCACAGAGCCCAACACGGGGCTCGAACTCACAAACTGTGATATCGTGACCTGAGCTGAAGTCGGATGCTTAACCGAGCGAGCCCCCCAGGCGCCCCAGGCCGGATATTCCTCTAGAAATCGTTGTGAGTGGTTAGGGCAGAGGCAGCTCTCCAGGTCTCCCAAGGGTGAGATCTCAGGAGGGCTCCTCAGATGTTTCACTCTGTTTCACTTTTCACCCTGGGGAAATTACAGATGAATTAAACCGTGAGCAGGACGCACCGCTCATCTGCACACCGGCTCTCCAGGGTGGGTGTGTCCCCGGGCCCGTCCCCCACTCCCAGCTGGCTGTCCCCCACCTCGCAGCACCGGCCCCTGTGTCTGGAGCACGCGTCTCCCCCCCTGCAGGTCAGAGCTCCGCAGGATTTCTGCAGGCGCCCTGTCACGTCCGGCAGGGGCCTCGCGTTCAGGTTCAGGGCTTGTGTGGATCAAACTCGGCGCCAGGGCTGGAAACAGATGTGTGTGTTTTTCTGGTTGTCCTCTAAGTCTGAGGGACACATGTTATTTGGCGCTGGCTTCCAGGAGGCCAGAAAGAAATACTCAGGCCTTGGCCATGTGGCGCATCAGACTTGGGCACATATCTGCAGCCCAGAGCTTCCTGTCCTTGGTTTCCCGGAGGCCAGAGGCCTGGGGCGCCCTGTGAGCAGTGCCGCTCACTGGGTTTAGGGGGCATTGTGTGGGCGGCTGGGAGGAGCTTTGCTGCCCCCCTCCTGCCCGGCCACCTCCTGATTCCAGAACTCGGGGACGGTTGTGTGTCCTGCTGAGAGCTGCGTGTCTCACCCCAGGGGCCCTGTTTCTCCTTGAGGGAGCAGGGCCATCCCTTCCCAGAGACACAGGATGCCCGCCTCAGCTCAGGTGCGCCTCCTGGACGCACTGTCACAAACATTCTGGGCCTTGGCGCGGAGCACTGGGATCGGATTGCCCTGGGCCACCCCTGCAGCTCTGGCCAGTGATTCGAGGTCCTCCCTCTCCTTTCTCTTCCTATGAGTCTGTTTGCCTTGTGTCCCCCAGAGGGGGCGCCGATGCTGCCCGAGGGGCCTACCTGGGGTGGGGAGGGCCTGCGTGCACAGCAGGGTGAGTGGGTCATGGGCTTGTGTCCCCCTGGTCACTTCTGTGTGGCTCTGAGCATCCGTTGACCTCCCTGAAGTCCACTCTTTTCTTCTTTTTAAAAAACTTTTATGTTTATTTTTGAGAGAGAGAGAGAGAGACAAACAGACAGACAGAACACGAGCAGGGGTCGGGCAGAAAGAGAGGGAGACACAGAATCTGAAGCAGGCTCCAGGCTCTGAGCTGTCAGCACAGAGCCCCATGTAGGGCTTGAACCCACAATCCAGAGGGGCTGGCAGCCATCTCTCCCCTGCAGGGGGGTCATGATGAGTTCCAGGGATGCAGGAAGTGGAGTCCAGCAAACGTGGGATCAGCAGACCTCACTCTTTCCTCCCAACAGACCGTGTGCATTGTGCAGGGCCTGCTTTCTAAGGGCTCGTGAACCCCAGGGCTGCAGCGAAGAGCGGCTACCAATTCTGGATCCCAGAGGAGCCTCCCCAATCCAGCAGGTCCCCTGTTTCAGGACATTGAGAAGCCACGTGCATCGAAGACTTTGGGGTGTGGCATATCAGGCTTCCCCGGGACCCCAACTAATCAACCCTGTGGATTCGTCGTCACCCTGCCTGTCTCTTCATGTCCCTCAAGTCCCGACGATGCACGTTCTCTGGTGTGCAGACGTGAGGAGAGACAGTCCAGCAGGGGTGCCCAGGCGGCCCAGTCCAGCAGGGCGCCCGGGCGGCCCAGTCGGTTAAGCGTCCAACTCTTGACATCCGCTCAGGTCATCATCTCACCATTCATGAGTTCGAGCCCCGCACTGGCGGTGCAGAGCCTGCTTCAGATTCTCTCTCTCCCTGTCTCCACCAACTCCCTCCTCCACTCGTGCTCACTCTCTCTTTCTCAAAATAAATAAATACACTTAAAAAATTAAAAAATACATATATTGCTACAGCAGACACGCACACTCTCCACCCGGGCCTGCAGCCACACTCCCATCTTGGAAGCACTGTTGGCTGCACTGTTTCAAACTGAGCTGTTGACGTCGTGACATTTCCCCCGACCTTGCACTTGAGCATCTCCTACGAATGACGGCTTCCTCATCCACCCCAGTGATGCCGTTCTTACACGGAGGAAGAAAGGAGCCCCTGCCCCTGGATGTCAGCGGCTGCTGATTTGTTGGCTCACTTCTCCGGGTCCCCTGGAGCATGCGTCCTTCCTGTCTCCTCCCCAAGCCAGCGTCTGGTCAAGGTGCCCTCATGGGTTTGGTGGTTATCACCCGTTGGTGTCTTTCTATCCAGAGAATCTCCTCCCCTTTCTTCCTGGCTCTGTGACGTCGGCGATGCAGTGTGTCGGTGGCCCGAACGCTGGATTCTCGAGCTGTGGGCTTCCTGTTCCGTCACACATGCAGGTCCCTCTGGCAGGTGCTAAATCTGGCCCCGCGTGGGGACGGTCCTCCTGGCCTGTGTCGTCATTTCCCGTCTGTTCCTGCTCAGCGGCCTCAGCAGTCACGCTGGACCCTTAGTGCAGAGCCGGCGCCCCCACAGCCCTCTCCACATGGCGCTTTGCATCCCCAGACAAGCCTTGTCCGAGCCGGGCACGACGGGAACAGGGTGCAAAGTGAGGACTTCTCACTTAGGTGTTATACTGTGAGGTTTCTTCACGTCCTGATTTTTGGGCATCATTAGGAATGAGGATACTTTTTTACAAAAACCTCGGGGCGCCTGGGTGGTTCAGTCGGTTGAGCATCCGGCTTCGACTCAGGTCATGATCTCATGGTTTGTGGGTTCGAGCCCCGCATTGGGCTCTGTGCTGACAGCTCAGAGCCTGGAACCTGTCTTCAGATTCTGTGTCTTGCTCTTTCTCTGACCCTCCTCTGTTCACACTGTCTCTCTCTGTCTCTCAGAAATAAATTTAAAAAAGAAAAAAAGATAAAAAAAAAAAAAAGAGAAACAAGGGTTCTCACAGTTCTGGAGACCAGACGTGTGGGAGCAGGGTGCTGGCGGGGTCCTCTGAGAGCCTTCTTCCCAGTGGCCGAGGCCGCCTGGTCCCTGGGTCCTCTGTGGACGGAGGGGTGCGGGAACCCTCTGAGGCCTCTCATAAGGGCGCTGATCCCATTCGTGAGGCCCCCCACCAGGACCTGCTCACCTCCCGAAGGCCCCTCCCTAATGCCACCGTGCATGAGTTCCCAGGCTGCGGCCATTCAGACCATAGTGCAAGTTCCTGGAGCAGCGGCTGGGTGCCCCTGAGCTCTGCCCGTTCTTTTCTGGTTTTTCCTGTAGGAAAGGGCTAGATTCCCCTACAGCCTGGAGCATTTGTTCCTGTTCCTCCTCCAGGAAGCCACGGGGGCTGCCTTTGTGACAGATGCCTCCTCTCACCATGCCACAGGGCTCTGTTAGGACCGATTCCGGCTTCCAGAGACCCGATGTCCATGCAACTGAGGGGTGGCTTCTCGGTGGCGGGGGGGCTGACAGGGCCACATGGGGAGTGAGTGGCCGTGATGGGGTGGAGGCAGGGGGCTCCCGGGGACGCGTGGCCTTCCGTTCCCGTTACAGATGTTACAAGAGGGACCAGCGGCCGCCTGGTGGGTGCTGTGCGGAAAGGTTGAGTGGCTCTGCTCTGCTGGCGGGGGTGAAAGACGCCCAGCTGTGCACATCAAAGCTAGAAATCTGTCATCTCTGAAGTCACTAATGTACAGTTATGTGACACAGATTTGAGTAATTAGAGGGTTTGATCACCAGGCATGTGAAGCCTGGACGAATGTTGGTCGACGTTCCTGAAAGGAAGTCAGACTCGGAGACTGTTAGAGCGCGTGGTGGCTCTTTGAACGTTGCCAGAGGCTGGATTGATTGAGTTTGGCAGAAACTACAAAAACAAACATGGGGTTTAGGAAAGCGGAGGCCCATGGATCCCAGCTCTGGCCCCGGAGAAGAGGAGATGCTTCAGGAGTCGCCCCACAGGCCAGCACACGGAGGCCCCCTCCTCCTACCCCGATAGTTTTCAGATCGCCTGGAACAGCCATAGCAAACATGGGAGACCCAGAGAGGCCCGGCCGGCCCCTCCTCCATGCCGTCCTCCTGCCCTCTCCATTACCAACCCGCTGGGCTTGTGGTGTCCTCCTGCTTGTACCCCCTACATGCCCTGCATCGTGGTAGTTAAGCCCAGCCTTGACTTCTTCCGTTCCCATGGATACCAGATGGGGCCTCGGCTGGGTGACATGGACGCAGGACTGCCCCGGCTGCAGACGGACTGTGGCGCCGTGTTCCTGGCGTCATCTCCTGGACCAGTGGGCACCAAGGGAGGCCAGGCTGGGGCCAGGCTGGGGCCAGGCTGGAGCGTGCCAGGTGTGGGAAGACGAGGTGACAGCCTTCTGGACACAGACCCACTTCCCTGGCTCCTCCGTCCCTTCTCAGATGCATACACATCCTGAGGCCACAGATAGGAGCTCCTGACGGGGCCTCGCTCATTTGCTGTGACCATGTGATCCGTCAGCTGGCCCTCAGGGCAGCCATGGTCCTGTGAGTCTGGGTGGCCACCAGGAGCCCTGGACACCGTGGAAAGCCCCCCACCATTTGGAAGCAGGTCACTCTTCTGGAATGAACTTGGGGAGGCGGGGGAGACACACCCACCCAGGTCTTTACCCCAGATGTGACATTGGCCAAGGCTGAAGCCAAGGGCCCCAGCACTGAGCTTTGAGAACATGTTGCGGAAAGTCTTCCAAGCGGGGGGTAGTCAGTTAAAATACTCCGTCACAATTTTAGGAGAGTTGAGATAAAGTCAACTTAAAGTAAGGCAACTTGCTAGCGACTGGTTATAAGTCTTTCGCAAATCACATTTATAAATGGTCCTTTCTTTTTGAAGTCGGGCTCAAAACCAGCAATGCGTGCAAATGAAGGTCTTTCTCCTACTGGCCTGTGCCCTTGGCTTGTTATCTCATGTTTAAATCCTCTGTGGATTATCATATAATTTCCCTTGAAATACGCAGAGCCTGCCCCTTCGGGACTGGGTGGAGACGGTAAACAACTGAAGAATAAACAAAGGATGGCAGATAGAGGCAACGGCAAGAAGCCAGTCATGAGGGGCTAGGGGGTGTGGCCGAGCGGGGGAGGCCTTCGAGGCGGTGTTGTGGGAGGCCTGAGACGGCTGTGTGTGGAAACTGAGCCAGCAAATCACTGGGTCCACGGCTCATGGTGGGAGAGAGCTTGAGTGGTCGACCACCAGCAGGGAGGTGGGCTTGCTGCTGTGGTGAAGGCAAGGCCTGCCAGAGCGGGGACCTGCCTCTGCAGGGGGAGGGGGGACTTGGGGCTTCGGTGAGGTGGGGTGGGCTCTTCCTTGGAAGGCCTGCGGCAAGGGTGTGATGTGATAGGGTGCTGGGACTCATCTGTTGACGGGACCCCGTGACCCTGTGCAAGCACATGGATTATGAGGGTGAGTGTGGACGTAGAGAGCCTGAGGGAAGGCACCGGAACAAAAATGGTGGAGGCGGTGTTGGGGCAGGGGAGGTGGAGAGAAGGACCTGGCTTTGGGACCTGCCCTGGGGTGGACCTGACTCCTGACCCACTGGCTGCCAGAAGCAAGATGGTGGATGGTGTTGACCTTGAGCAACTGGACCAGGGCTGTTCACCGTTGACTGAGGAGGGTTTTCTGAGGGGGGGATTCCAGGGCTCTGGGAGCTCTGCCAGGCTGTCCGTTATCAGTTGCCCGTGACAGTGAGCATACTCAGAACCAGCCACGGAAAGCAGACTCAAGGGCGCACCCTCCCCCTTGGTGATTGTTGCTTTTGCACTGTTGTTGTTGGGTGTTTGGAGCACCGGAATCTTCCGGACATGTGGGTGGAGCCTGGGGATGTCTCGCTTTCCTCCTCATCAATTAGAAGGTCGCCCCAGAGCTACCCGGTGTTGCAAAGTGGTCCTTTTTGATTCCTTTGGCATCCCGTCCGATAGTTTTGGTTTGTAGGGAATTTACAGGAAGACCATCAGTTTCTGGAAGGCTGACAGTGAAGGTGCTGTCACATTTTCCATCAAGAATACTCCTCGATGGCCAGCCGGAAACTTCCGAGCTAAGAACAGTATTTACACTGTTTATTTGAGGATTAGTGAAAATCCTGTAATTCTCTAAGAGCCTGTCAAATGCAAGAGGAGCTTGATTTAATGCCTCAGTGTTGAGTAAAATGCAATAATTTTACCTGCAAAATTTTTAATGTTCTCTTTTAAGTACCTTTTCTGACCCGTGCATTCTAATTGCCTTAAGGTTTATTTTTCAAACCATGTGACAACTTTTATTATGAATGAGAATGCCATGGTTTCTTTGCTTCCGCGAGGGAGCTAGAGTGCTCCCTAATCACGGCTCATCAGAGAAAAATCATTTTATATACGCCATGAGTCTGTAATACGGCACACTGGAAGCCATAGATCATTTCAGAAATGTGATGCGTATCATTTATTATGGGAAGGGGTGGTTGACGTTATTGGATTTCCTTCTTGAAACATAATCTGCGTAACCGTGAGCTTTCCCCAAACCCATTACACACCTTCACAATTCAGTAGGAGGATTAAATTGCTGGCACTCACGGATCCTGACTGCAAGCCTTACTGTGTTCCGGACCCTGGATTTTGAGCGGGAGGTGCGTGCAGACTTTGCTGGACGGCAAACCCTTGGCCAGGGCTGATTTCCCCCCTTTACCCCCTTGGTTGGAGTAGGGAGAGGAGTGCCTGGCAAGTGCAGCTAGGGAGTTCGAACCGTTTTCTTTGTTTGGCTTTTTGAATTATGAAGCCTACGTTCTTGTTTCACAGTATTAATCAGGACGTGCCCCACCTCCTTTTCCCGGGAAGCTGTGTTTTGGCCACCGTCGTCCAGACCCTTGAAAGGGGCTTTTCTCTTGCAGGGCAGGAGCACCAGTGGACTTCTGAAACCTCAAGGAACAGAAGTTAAATTTTTTTTTAAGTTTATTTATTTTAGAGAGAGAGTGTGTTTGTATGAGAGAGACAACAAGCACAGGAGAGGCAGAGAGAGAGGGAGAATCCCCGACGGACTCCATGCTGTCAGTACAGAACCCGACACAGGGCTTGAACTCACAAACCGTGACATCACGACCTGAGCAGAATCAAGCGTTGGCCGCTCAACCGGCTGAGCCATCCAGGTGTCCCAACTATTTTTGTTTTTGTTTTTGTTTTTTTAGTGTGGTTCCAAAGCGCGGTGCTGCGCAGCTGGTCTGATTCAGCAGCATCACTTACAGCGATGTTGTGTTTTTGTCTTGTCTTCGGAAGTCCAGCTCGGTGGTGGCCCTGCAGTCGCTGAGCGAGGACCCAGCCAGCGACCAAGATCTAGGGTGCCTGTCATTCCATGACCCTGAGGCGGCCACCTGCTGTGATGTTCTATGCCCCTCCCCAGAGCTGGTCTTATCTGCAACACTGGGTGTCCTCTGTCCTCACCAGAGTGTGCACGGGACCGCGCTAAAGTCCGGAGATGTGCGCGTGCCTGGGCTGCTGGGCTCTCTGGGCTGCTGACAGAGCTGGGCTGTAGACCCCTCAGAGACGGAGGGTGTCTGTTAAGAGTAGGAATATGCCAGACTTAACTTTGCTTGGACTTCCCCCCTTTCTTGGCAGAACACCTTATTTTGCGATTTCTCCTTTTAGAGAGAGAACGCAGTAACATTCGGATCATCACTTGCGCCCGTGGTGCCCAGCGGGTCATCAGCTCTCTTGTGCCGCCGTCTTTAAGCTTTCCCCGCGGATTTCGCTCGTTTCCAGCGCCCAGAGGCCTTCTCTTCTCTTGCCTGGGCTTCGTGATTGCAATGGGGCATCTGTGAAGGGAGAGTCGGAAAGGCCTCTTCCGAGAACTTGCTAGAGCAGGTCCTGACTTCATCCTGAGTGACACAGTGCAGCCAAGGGGACAGGGCATGACAGAATCTTCTAGAAGGCTGCGCTGGGCTCCAGGACAGGGGCCGGCGGGGTTTCTGTGGCTGAACGTCTCTCTCTGGGTGTTTCGTCGAGGATGCGGAAAGCAGGCCCTACAATGTTCGCCTGTTTACACCCCACAGCGATCTCTTCTCACGTCATAATCTCCCCTCTGCCCACTTCTCTGGCTCCGTAAGTGCGCGGGTCCTGAGCAGTGGCCCCCAGACGGCAGACCCCCCCGACCCAGACGCGCCAGGCCCCAAACAATCTGGTTACTGTTTAAACAACCGGTGTAAATAATGAGCCCCTCCGTTACCGGGAGTATAAATACATTTCGACAAGTAAGAGGTCTGCCGAGTGAAAGTTTAGATTATGTGAAGACTTCCACAGCTGTAATTTGTGCGCCACGGAGACGAGGGGTGTGAGTGACGTCAGCGGGATGAGGCCCGCCTTGTCGCCTGTGTGTGTTTTGTCCTTGTGCCAGGAGACCAGCGTCGTTCCTGTTCCTTCGCTGGGGATTAATCACGAGGGGCAGGCAGCACCTGCCAGGAAAAGAAAAGGTCTTTGGCAAAAGTCGACCTCGTGTAGGTGGCTGGTGTTAATGGGCGCCCTGGCGAGGCTGGCTTGGACGGCTGACCGTGAGCTCTGGGCCCGGCCGCAGTCAGCTCGAGCTGCTCTTTCCCTGGTACTGAAACAGAACTCGAGACAAACCACAAAGGCACGCGATTGAGGTGAATCCGACACCAAGTAGACAGAAGCACACGTGAAAAAGAACCACGGCGTCGCCTCCAGGCACCGAGCACGGGAGGGGGACGGGGGCCAGCACAGCCTCGGCCGGCGTCTCTCGTGAAAGGACAGAGCGGAGGCTCCCTCTTTATTTTTTGGCCAAGGTGGGAGCTATATGACGTCCTATAAAGTTAAGTAGTTTTTTTACGAGGAGAAACGGGAGGGGCAGAGAGCGGCCGGGTGTGAGGGATTACTGGGGATTCTCCCCAGCGACCGCGGGGTGTGTGCTTTCCCGGCCCCCATCCGAGGGCTGTTGGAGAGGGTCCCCGGGGTGCCAGGCGGCCACACACGTCGGGGTGGCTGACCCTTGGATGTGCTGATCCTGCCTCATGTTTGGAGGTCACATTTGTGCCAGTTTTCAGTCATTGCAACTGGTGGATCAGCTTCTGAGGCTTCCCTGATGCCCCCCCCCTCCCCAGATGCTCAGCCCAGCCTGGAGGTGGGAGGCCATACTTGCTTTATGATTAGCTACTTGGAGGCCGCCTGGGGGGCTCAGTCAGTTGAACACTGGACCTCAGCTCAGGTCATGATCTCACAGTTTGTGGGTTCAAGCCCCGCGTCGGGCTCTGTGCTGACAGCTGGGAGCCTGGGGCTGCTTCAGATTCTGTGTCTCCCTCTCTCTACCCCTCCCCTGCTCATGCTCTCAAAATAAACACTAAGAAATAATTTAAAAAAACAAAATGATTACCTACTTGGGAAAGCGTGTGGATCAGTCGTCCTGACGAGCTGTTTGCAAAATCTGTGTATGTTCTCTTCCCTGTCTCCTCTTCCAAGAGACCCAAACTACTGGTTACACACACACACACACACACACAGGAAGTGAAGGAGGGATTGTGTGCATTTGAGCACAAATGCAGAATCTAGTAAACTGAACAGCAGCGCAGGCCTCGCCAGAGCCCCGAGTGAGAGGCCGGCAGGTTCTGGAAGTGTGCGGGGAATCCCCACCCCCACCCCCAGCCAGGCTCCGCTCCAAAATGTGCCTGGGATTTGCTTTAATCAGGTGTGAGAAATGCACAGACATGGAAATGATGGCAGTGACTTTCCTGAAGGGAGAAGCCTTTTCCTCAGGGATCCCAGGATGCGCGGAGGGCCACACGGGGAGGCAGAGGGGACTCTGGGTCCGGAGCCTTGACTGTGGTTTCCACGGGAAGAAATAGGTGAGGTAGTGTGAGTGGGCCAGGCAGGTCGGGGCGTGGGGGCTGGCCCAGGCGTGGGGAACCCGGCCCTGGGGGTGATGAGGCAGAGGGTGATGGCCCAAGAATGCGGTTGGTGGCGTCTTGGCTAGCCCCAGGGGAGGGGGCCAGTCTCTCCAGGGTTGGCAAGGCCCCAGCTGGACCCCAGCCACACCCCAGAGCAGGGCCGATGCTCCCAGATCACCTGGAATGAAGATGTGCTCCAGGGACAAGCCAAGGGGATGCGTGCAGAGGGAGATGTTCTCCACGTATCTTTGACCGTCTACGTCTCAGAATGTATATGTCATCGTGGGAATTCATTTTGTTTGGGTCTTTTGGATTTATTTATTGGATTTACTGGGTTGTTTTAACTGGATCCCAGAAATGTATTATCGTACCGGGCATCAGTTCATTTACTTTACAAACCTGTGATATTTACAGAAAGAAAAAACAATCTAAATCATCCTAAGAAAGAAACCACGAGAGGGATTTCAGGCACGCGCGGGTGCCTACACGAGGCGGAGCCACCTCCCAGCCGAGAGACTGCACTGGCTCTTTCCTGCATGTTTTTCCAGGCGTCTTTGCGTCTCATCTTCCCATTCCCACTAAAACGGCTCTGGAAAACTGAGTCGTCTGGGCACGCCGTGTTTTCCGTTTCTCCTCTTGACCCTGAGGTGCGATGCTCTCACGTTTCCGAGTGCTGGAATCCAGCGCCGTCTGAAGGCGGGCCCAAGGCTTCTGCTTGGGCCAGACCTGATCGTGCTCTGCCCTTTGCTTCTCCAGGGCCACACTCTCGAGTCCCCCAGGCCGGTGAGACCACGTGTGCGGGTCCTGTTGGGAAACGCACTTGGCAGTTCACGTTCTGCTGCGCAAGTAGTTCCGATGCTGTTGTAATTAAGGATCCCGGGTTTCCTCTGTTGCTCCCTTCAGGGATACGTAAGGGTTCTACCGGGGCCTCAGGAACGTACTGCCCAGGGGCCTCACAGTGCATCCACTGGCTCCCAGCCTCGTCTCCAGAGGAGCTGATGGGCATGGCTTTGGAAAGTGGGGCTCTGGTTCTGCCTCTGAGCAGACCGGCCCCAACGCTGTTGCTGTTGCTGGCCGACTTTTTAAAAAACGGCCGTGGTGTGCGCAGCTGCTGGGGCTGCGTTCTCCCAGGACCCCCTCCACCTGCCGCCTTCCCCATCCACACGGGCCTCCGCAGAGCCCGGGCCTCCCGATGGCCTCCTGCCTTTGCATCCTCCCCTGCGGCCCTCCCCCACCTCCCCTCCTGGCTCGTCCTCACCGCGCTGCTCCTGGGGTCCCTGCGGGCGTCTCCGGGGCCCCCCCAGCCTGAGGATCTTTCCCTCAGCACTGCCCCCCCCCCCCGTGGAAGGCCGGCCACCTTCATGGGCACTGGCTGGGCCCCTGCCTTTGCCAGCAGAGTGGCGGAGGGGCGTGTGCTTACCCGCAGTGACACAGAGACAGCGGGGAGCACGGCTGGCACGTGGGCATTGCTGGAAGGTCAGCGAGCACTGGGGTCTCACATCCTCTTCAGCGACGCTCACGTGACACGACGTGGGGGCCCTCTGACTGCAGGGGTGCCTCTCCTGAAGACATGCTGGTCAGATGCGAAGTCTTCCCGCTGTTTACTGAGCTCCGCTTTCTTCCCGTGACACGGGGAAGGGGACACACATGACACATGCAAGTGACCGACTGCCCAGTCGGGCGCACCGCTCTCCTGAAAAGCTGTCCACGTGCACAACCCCTGAGCGTGTCTTTTCAGGGAGATAGACGTGAAGCCGTCTCCTCGGTGACCATGCCTTGTACAAACCTGCAGAGTGTCCCCTGCGTCATGTCGCCCAGCAGCCAAGCCGTCCCCGTGCCGGTTCCGGGACGGGCGACCCCGAGGTGCTCCATCTGTGTGTGTGGTGTCAGGAGCAGCCGCGGAACAGAGGTCTTCGTGGGCCCCTGGCGTGGTGCCTGGCCACCAAGGCCACGGGCTGCATCCTGTCTTTCTGGAGCAGAGTTTTGTTTCGGTTCTGCTGTGCCGCCCCCTAAATGTGCCGGGCACCGTGCGGCCCGCCCCGGGCTCTGTCCTGTTCTCCCCCCATCAGGAGGCCGGTGTGGGCACTTTTGGCGTTTCTGAACCTGCTGCCACGTCTGGCCACGAGCTTCCCCACGAGTGAGGGTTTCAGTGTTGGAATCCGCACGTCAGGCGTGCATGGAAGTTCTCTGGTCTTTAAGAGAGAATTGCCTGTAAAATGTTGCCGTGGCTCAGTGTAGATGTCCCCGCTCGCTTTCCCGTTGGCAGCTTTGTTTTCACCAGAGCGGTTTCAGTAGATGTTGGGGACACTTCCTGCCGGTCGGCCAACGAGGTCTCCACTGTGGCCGCCTCGGGTGGGAAGACCCCTGCACGGCCCCCTGGGCATTTGGTGAAGCTGCTTAGTTGCTCTTCTCCTCAGTCTCCCCATCCACAGGATGGGTGTGACAGGGACCCCTTTGCTGGGTCACCGAAAGGAACACAGGAGTTAAGATTGCAAAATCGTCAGTGTGGGTAAAAGGGCCGGCAGAGGGAGTGTGGAGGCCTCGATGGCGTTAACAGTCCCCCGTTTGGTGCCACGAGACGGTAGCTGGAGGCAGCTGGATCCAGACGCAGCGAGATGCTCAGTGCCCCCCACGTTCTGTGTTAACCCCGGTGTGCGCTGCTGTGCCGTGCGGGGATTTTAGCTGAGGCTCGGTGCCCCCCACCATCCTGTGCACCCCAGCCACCCCCAGACACGTTTCCAGAGACCTGCATGCTTCCGCTTCTTTTAAATGGAAAGAAACCTCCTGGCGAAGGGGGAGGGGGGGCGCCTGGGTGGCTCAGCGGGCTAAGCGTCTGACTCCTGACTTCGGCTCAGGTCACGATCGCAGAGTTCGTGAGTTTGAGCCCCAAATAGGGCTCCTCGCTGATCGTGCAGAGCCTGCTTGGGATGCTCTCTCTCCTTCTCTCTCTGCCCCTCCCTTGCTCGCTTCCTCTCTATCTCAAAATAAATAAAAACTTAAAAAAAAAGAAAGAGGGGCGCCTGGGTGGCTCAGTCGGTTAAATGTTGGCTTTGGCTCAGGTCATGATCTCACGGTTTGTGGGTTCGAGCCCCATGTTGGGCTCTGTGCTGACAGCTCAGATTCTGTGTGTGTCTCTCTCTCTCTGCCTCTCCCCTGCTTGTGCTGTCTCTCGAAAATAAATAAAAATAAAAAAGAAAGCTCCGAGACACTTGGAATGTGCAGGCTTCTCTCCCCCACCCGCTCCGTGTTTACGCTGTCAGGCACACGGAGCCAAGTGTTTTCGAGGGACCCGCATTTACTTCCACTCCAGAGCGTTCACCTTAGCCTCCGGAGCGTAAGGTCCTCCTGCCAGCGCCCCGGTGCAGGTAGCACGCTGCTGCCGGGAGCTGGCTAGGGACCGTACACGTGCTCTCGGTGCGCTCGGGGCGCAGAGGGCACCAGGACACCCGCCAGGGCGGCCAGCTGGCCTGCGGCGATCTGTCCTGGCAGACCTGCCGGCTGGTTTGGAAACGGCCCGTCGTGTTCCCGTAATTTACAGTCATCTCATCCGCCTCCCCCGGCGGCCCGAATATGGACCGTCTTTTCCGGTCTCCAAACCGCCATTTACATCTTTCCCCTGGTTCTGTTAATAATCCACCCCGGGCCCCTTTCTCTGGCCTTCCCCACTCGGGGGTCACGGGCAGCCGGCCCCACTGCTGAGATGCATGCCGCGTCCGCATCCAAGCAAAGCTGCCCACGATGCTGACCTCAGTGTCGGCGTCGGGGGTGATGTGCGCTCCCCCCACTGCTCGAATGCTCTTCCGGGAGTTCCGTCTTGGGAAGAACGGGGGCCGAGGGGAATGCGTCCCGCTACCCTATCGGGAGGGATGATGTTGATGACGGAATGCAGTTCAGTTGACAGTTTGAGTGGGTTCCCACCATCCTGTCCCTGCTCCTTTTTTTTTTTCAATCTTTATTTATGAGAGAGAAAGAGGGGGGAGTCAGGAAGAGGCAGAGAGAGCGGGGAGGCTGAGAATCCACCGCAGGCTCCTCGCTGTCTGCGCAGAGCCCCACACGGGGCTCGAGCCCATGAACCGTGAGATCATGACCTGAGCCGAGATCAAGAGACGATGCTTGGTGGCTGCGGCGCCCGGGCGCCCCTCCGTCCCTGTTCTTTCTTCGTGCAGCCCAGGTGTGTGGTGAGATGCTTCCCGACGAGGTGTGCTGGACAGCGTGCCTGTGTGCACATGAGTTACCTGTATGTGTGTGCATGTGTGCGTGCCAACACCACAGCATGGTGCACGTGTGAGCGACCGTGTGTGCACGTGTGTGGGAATGTGCACGTGTGCGCAGGTGTATCTGTGTGCACACAACATGTGTGCGCATGGGGGTGAGTGTGTGTGTGTGCATATATGCATGTGCACACGACAGCATGTGAGTGAACGTGTGTGCATATATGTGGGATCTGCACGTGTACACATAACAGCACGTGTGTGCATTGAGTCAACTGTGCATGTGTGGGGATCTGTAGTGTGCGTCATGTGTGCACATGCACACACGTGGGTACATGTGCGTGCACGTGTGTGTCGTATGCACATGCGTGTGCATGTGTGTGGACACCTGTGCGTGTGTGGACACACTCATCTGTGAGTGCTGCTCCCCCCTGAAGACCCACCCAGAGCCCGTGGGCATTTCTCCCTCTGCTGCTCCCTGTGCTTGTGACTGACCGAGTTTTCAGCTCCCGTGCCAGAAGTGTGTGACTGTTCAGCCTCAAGGGGGCCTCTTTAGGCTTCTTGCTCCAGGAGAGAATGCAGTGCCTTGTGTTCTGTGGGAGGCAGGGGCGGATGGGAGGAGGCAGGGAGGAGGCTGGGAGGGGGCAGGGGTGGAACGTGAGGGGCGGATGGGAGGAGGCAGGGAGGAGGCTGGGAGGAGGCAGGGGTGGAACGTGAGGGGCGGATGGGAGGAGGCAGGGGCGGATGGGAGGAGGCGGGACCGCAGGGCAGTTCTGGCTCTGCTGCCGCCGCTCCAGGGTTGACTTTGGATCCTTGCCTGTGTACCAGGGTCCCAAGTGGGGCAGCGAATGTCAGATGAGGGGCTCTCGGGTCCGCCCTTCCTCCCTGAACTCAACGCCTGGCCAGGGAGTGGGTAAGAAGCAAGTGGTCCATGACCGTTGTTGGCTGAGTATGGGTGTGCGGAGGCCCGTGTCGGCCTGTATGACGACCCTGTGCTCTCTCTGAGTGTGCAGGGGATACTGAGGCACAGAGAGGGAGAGACGGAGCAGAGGGGAGACCTGAGGACAGTCACGTGGCTTTGGAAGGCTGTTGAATACAGTTGTGCTTATTAAATACTTAGAATGGAGGTGTTAACGGGAAGTACTTTGGGTAAGTCCAGAGGATTAAGGACATGTGCCTTATTCCCGCTGAGCGTCTTGCTTAAAGCTTTTAAACCATAAAAAAAAAAAAGGAAGGAATTTTCCTGGGAGGAAAATACTAATAGAGATGACTGAATAAGACAACCAAAGCTTTCAAGTGAGCCAGTTAATTAAAATCGAGGAAAATGATCCAAAAGCTGTGTGCTGAAGGAATGTCCCAGCGATCTGTGTTCATAGTCTAGTTTGCAGAGCTCAGGACCGCTGCCGTACTCTGGCCCCTAAAGATCTGCTCTTGAGGGCGCCTGGGTGGCTCAGTCTGTTGAGTGCCCAGCTTCGGCTCAGGTCATGGTCTCGTGGGCCATGGGTTCGACCCCTGCATCGGGCTCTCTGCTGTCAGTGCACAGCCTGCTTGGAATCCTCTCTCCCTGTCTCTCTCTCTCTCTCTCTCTGCCCTTACCCTACTCACACTCTCTCTCTCAAAGCTAAGTAAACATTAAAAAAAAGAAGAAGAAAGGGATTTGCACTTGATGGATTCCAGAGCCGTGGTGGCCTGAGAATGTCGGTGGCGTGTTCGGGAATCAGCCCTGGGCAAGGACCGGCCGCAGTGCAAGGCAGCCATGCTAGGAGGGCGTGCGGGGATGGTCTGCAGTGGGAAGCAGGCTCTTGCCAACCTGCCGAATCCTGACCGGAAGTGGGCATGCCCAGGCTGGTCCTCTGTGCCTCTTACCATCTGACCACCACGCGGAGCCCTTGGCTGGGATGCCAGGGAGTGAGCCCCCCGCCCCCGGAGGCCCCCAGCTGGACAGGGCCTCAGGTTAAGAGGCTACCAGGTGTCCTTGCCACTGTGGGGACAGGCTCAGGATCTAGCGATGGGTAGGCTGGCTGCGTGTGTGAAGTCGGGCTGCTGGAGCAGAGCGGGGAGGGCTAGCAGAGACAAGGCCCCATGAAACGCCTCCACCATGCGCTCCGTGCTGGGTGCCGCTGCAGTGGGCCAGCCCTGAGCTCCTGCGTGCCCGGCCATGTGCTAATAGGCAGCTCTCACGGGTGGGTGCAGTTAGTATTGTTCCTGTTTCCAGATGGAAGACACAGCCACATATTTTTAAAAAAATGTTTATTTTTGAGAGAGAGACAGAGTACAAGCAGGGGAGGGGCAGAGAGAAAGGGAGACGCAGAACCAAAGCAGGCTCCAGGCTCTGAGCTGTCAGCACAGAACCCGATGTGGAGGTTGAACCTACAGACCCATGGACGCTTAACCAACTGAGCCACCCAGGTGCCCCAAGACAGAGCCCCAGATCGCTCTCATCGTGTCTGACATTTAGAAATGAGTGTGTTTCTGGTGACGATAGCCTCCATGGGGTCCTCGTACCTGAAAAATGAACATGTTTTCACCCAGAGAAGAGATGGCATGCACCCACGCAAGAGGCCTCAATGTCCACACCCTGGCTCAGTGAGATTCTGAAGGCGGCCGTCGCCCAGCAGGACCTGTGGAGGAGAGTTCCTGACAGTGACCAAGGCCCCACAGAAGGCCCTGCAGGGCTCCAGACGGTCGTGAGAGGATGTGGGTCTGTGTTCGTCCACGGGTGGCTGTGGTCCCGCCAGAAGCGTGTTCGTGGTTCTGCATGAAACCATCGGGCTCCGCTCTGCTTGGAACGTTGTACTGGGTGTCGTGACTGCAGCCTGTGCGTCCTTGTTTTTTTCTTTTTTTTAAAGTTGGTTTATTTATTTTGGGAGGGGAGGGGCAGAGAAAGCAAGACCGAGAAAGAGAATCAGGCTCCCTGTTGTCAGTGCGGAGCCTGACAGTGCGGATCACTCGATCCCGTGAACCATGATCATGACCTGAGCCGAAATCAAGAGTCAAGACGTTCAACCAAGTGAGCCACCCACGTGTCCCACTTGTGTGTCCTTCTGTGTGTCCATCCAGCATGCACAGATTTACTTTCCAGTTGTGGTTAAAGAAAACCACAACCACATAAAATTTGCCGTCTTAGCCATTTCGAAGTGTATGGTTCAGTAGTGTTAGTACACTTAAACTGTTGAGCAGTCTCAATCTCTAGAACTTTCCCATTGTGCAAAACTCAAACTGTATACTCATTAAACCACTATTCCCCTGCCCTGGCCTGGCCACCGCCGTTCTTCCTTCTGTGCTCGTGGGGTTGACTCCTCTAGATGCTTCATACGAATCCTAGAGTATTTGTCTTTTGGTGACTGGCGTGTGTCACGTAGCGTATCCTCAGGTTCATCCGTGCTGTGGCACGTGTTAGAATTTCTGCGCTAAGACTGAACACTATTCTGTTGCGTGTGTACACCACACTCGCCCGTCCATTCATCCCTCGGTGGGCACGTGGGCTGCATCCATGTTGCAGCAGCTGTGACTAATGCCACTACGAACATGGGTACGCAACTCTCTCTTCAGGATCTGGCCTTCGAGTTTCTTGGGTAGGTACTCGGGAGTGCAGTTGTTGGGTCGTGTGGAAATTAGACGCTTAATTTGGGGGGGGGGTTGACCGCCATACCGTTTCTTAGCAGGTGCACCTTCTTACTTGCAACCAGAAGCACACAAGGGCTCCAGTTTGGCCACATCCCCTCCCACACTCACTATTTTCTGTTAATGGATGTGAAGCATTTCACTGGGTGTCTCATTTGTTTTGCAAGTTTGTTTTTACCCATGAATATTATGTTTTTATTTAAATATGAATAGCAGCTTTTAGCCCACTTAATTTTGGCTTTAATTCTCTCTTTTTTTATTTTATTTTTTAAATAGTTTATTGTCAAATTGGTTTCCATACAACACCCAGTGCTCTTCCCCACAAGTGCTCTCCTCCATCACCACCACCTCCTTTCCCCCTCCCCCGGCCCCTTCAACCCTCAGTTCGTTTTCAGTATTCAATAGCCTCTCAAGTTTTGTGTCCCTCTCTCTCCCCAACTCTCTTTCCCTCTTCCCTTCCCCATGGTCCTCCATTAGGTTTTACCTGTTCTCCTGTTAGATCTATGAGTGCAAACATATGGTATCTGTCCTTCTCTGCCTGACTTATTTCGCTTAGCATGACACCCTCGAGGTCCATCCACTTTGCCAAAAATGGCCAGATTTCATTCTTTCTCTTGCCATGTAGTACTCCATTGTATATATATATACCACATCTTCTTGATCCACTCATCAGGTGATGGGCATTTAGGCTCTTTCCATGATTTGGCTATTGTTGACATTGTTGCTATGAACATTGGGGTACATGTGCCCCTATGCATCAGCACTTCTGTATCCCTTGGGTAAATCCCCAGCAGTGCTATTGCTGGGTCATAAGGGAGTTCTATTGTTAATTTTTTGAGGAACCTCCACACTGTTTTCCAGAGCGGCTGCACCAGTTTACATTCCCACCAACAGTGTAGGAGGGTGCCCGTCTCTCCACACCCTCGCCAGCATCTATAGTTTCTTGATTTGTTCATTTTAGCCACTCTGACTGGTGTGAGGTGGTATCTCAGTGTGGTTTTGATTTGTGTTTCCCTGATGATGAGTGATGTTGAGCATCGTTTCATGTGCCTGTAGGCCATCTGGATGTCCTCTTTGGAAAAGTGTCTTTTTATGTCTTCTTCCCATTTCTTCACTGGGTTATTTGTTTTCCGGGTGTGGAGTTTGGTGAGCTCCTTGTAGATTTTGGATACTAGCCCTTTATCTGATATATCATCTGCAACTATCTTTTCCCATTCTGTCGGTTGCCTATTAGTTTCTTGATTGTTTCCTTTGCCGTGCAGAAGCTTTTTATCTTGATGAGGTCCCAATAGTTCATTTTTGCTTTCATTTCCCTTGCCTTTGGGGATGTGTCTAGTAGGAAATTGCTGTGGTTGAGGTCAAGGATGTACTTTTTTAAAAGTCTTTTTATTTGGAGGGGGGCATGAGTGGGGACAGAGAGAAGGAGAGAGAGAATCCCAGGCAGGCTCTGTGTTGTCAGTGCAGAGCCCTATGCGGAGCTCCATCTCACGAACCATGACCTGAGCCCAAACCAAGAGTTGAATGCTTAACTGATGAGCCACCCAAGTGCCCCCTTTCATGTGTTTGTTGGACATTTGTATTTCCTCTTTGGAGAAATGTCTGTTGGGGCCCCTTGCCCATGTTTTGGTCAGTCCCTCAGCTCTTCACAAGGCTGTATCCCTGTGTGGCCCTCCCATGCCCTGCACTTTCCCCCTGGAGCGAGGGTGTGCTGGTCCCTGCCCCTCTCCAGTGGCTGGGGAGCCAGGAAATCCTCACATTCTTCCTACCTTGGCTCCCCTGGTACACATGGCCCAGTGGGGCTCAATTCAGCCCAGGTCCCACATGGCAAGAGGGGAGGTGATCTGCAAACCTCCCCTCCCCACTGCCCTGGCCTCTTCTTTTTCTCTCCTTGCTGGGCCCTGCAGGTGAACTGGCCCCTGCGTCAGTGGCCTTGGAAGATGCTGTGCTGTGCAAAGGAGGTGGAGCCCTTATTTCTAGGGTCCACCAATGGCCGTGCTCAGTGTCTTCTGCTCACAGATGAGATTCAGCAGGGTCTCACACCCAGGTGCCTGCAGGGCTCTGGCAGTTAATACAAACACCAAGGGCGTCCTTCACCTGCAACCTTCCAAATTAAGAAAAGGTTTATTTGTGATGAGCTTGGTTGACCAATCAAAGGGCCTGGTGATGGCTGCCAGTCTTAACTCACCCAAACTTGAAAGGGAGTGACCTGTCTGCCCAGAAGCCAAGACCATTCACAGTGATCCGCAGACCAGCAGCATGGCATTGCGTGGGGGCTACTAGGAATGCAGACTCCCAGGCCCCACCCAGCAGAGTCAGCATCCAAAGGGATTGCCTCAGAGCAGGTACTCCCAGCTCCTGGCCTGTACCCAGAGAGTGGAAACTTATTCACACAAAAACCTGTCTGTAGATATTCTTAGCAGCTTTATTTGGAATGGCCCCAAACTGGAAACGGCACAGATGTCCTTCCATGAATGAATGGATAAGTAAACTGTGGCCCATACACTCCACAGACACCAAATCAGACGGCCCCTCAAAGACATTCTGTTGAGTGAAAATAGCCAGTAACAAAGGTTCATGTAGGGGAGGAAAAAAGCTTTCTCTACCCTCTCAGGTTCTGTGACTAAGGCTTGGGAATCAAACCGACAGAGACAGCTTCACACTAGGAAGGGCGCACAGGTTCTATTGATGTTGACATTTTCATGTGGATGAAAGCTTCGTTGAAAAAACACGCGAAGCGCTGTTTAGGCTTGGATGCTTTATACCATATAAACAAAGGACAATAAATTGCAGAGACAAGATGAAGCAACAGGAAAGAGCGTGAGCTTCCAAGGGTGGTGGGCTGGGACCAAGTGACGAGGAGGCACCTGTGGGGGAGCAGGGTAGACAACGGAGACTTCGCGGGGTTTCCTTGGGCAGACTCCTCTCCGTGCCGCCTCTGCCTGCCGCGATCAGGATTGTTGTCCCTCCTGGTCTGAAAGAGGGGGACACCTTCACAAAGGGAGATTCATGTCGCCTCTCTCTGCTGTTTCTTAGTCGTCTTCAGTTCCAAATAATCCTTCTGCCACATGGCCTGTTTTGGGGTGGCATGATCTGATTCCCATCAGTTACATTCTATGTGCTTCCATTTTTCTCAAAAAAGCTAAAGCTATAATGATGGAGAAAAAAAGTGCACGATGCACGTGTGTGTGTGTGTGTGTGTGTGTGTGTGTGTGGTTTATGTGTGTGTGTAAGTAAAGGGAGAGTGTGGGAAGAGTTTTTTGGGTGATGAGACTGTTCTGCACGTTGATTGTGGTTGTGGTGAAATGAATTTATTCCTCTGTGAAAATTCATAGGTCTGTGCGTCGAAAGACAAAATAAAAGCCAGTGAAAATGCAAACACAGGCAGAAACACAATGCTTCAGTTACTGTGTGCACAAATCATTGCATGTGTGAGTTCCTTCTGCAAGATGTGTTTCCTGGTGGTGGAGCGGGTGGGTGGCGGGCATGAGCTTTGCGGAGGCAGGTGGCCGTCCTGTGTGGCCTTTCCCTGGACGCACACCCATCGCCGTGTCCGCACCCTCCTCAGCCTGGCCTGGGGGTCTTGCCAGCTGAAGGGGGAACCCCTACAGTTTTTTAAATGTTGGGTGAACTTTGGTCTGGGGCAGCTCACGGGCCAGGGTCAGGCAAGATCCAGCTGCCTCCCGAGTTAAATTGGAAGCACAGAATCCTTTTGGCAGCCTGCCCAGGGGTAGTTTTGTTCCGTGTGTGTGCTTGTCATTCAGGACTTGGGGACGAGGCAGCCGCAAGGCCTCTTACTCGGACCGGCCGCAGCCTGCCTTTTGACAGGTGAGATGGCTTTGGTCCACCTGTCGACAGGTAAGAAGGCCTCGGGGACGTTGGAGAGATCGCATCCGCCCTCAAGTTCTAGTTCATTTTAGAGTCCAATGTTTTCCTGTCTTACCTCGCATAGCTGCTGCCTCGGGCCCTCAGGGACCCTCGTGGGTGACAGGCCCCTTCGGTGCAGGCCTGGCTGCCCCTCCCGAGGGGTTCCCTGCGTGGACACCGCCTCCCGTCACCGTGCTGGCCGCTGTGCGGTGCTTCTGCTCCCTCTGAGGCCAGTCTACCCGGTACCAGGGCCTCTTTGTCCCTTTTCCCTCTGGAAAACTGCCCCTCAGGTATCTTTAGGGTCTTCCCTTTTGACTCCCTGCTTTTAGCACAGGCCTGGGGGTCGAGTAACCCCCAAAAGTAGCCCTGGAAGAGAATAACCACGCCCAGCACCCTGCCATGCCCACCCTAATGTCTCAGCCAGTTCCCACATTCAGAGGACAGTTTAGCCTCCTGTTATGGGTATGTTGGTGTCTGTGCTGTAAACTCTTTTTTTTTTTAAGTTTATTTATTTATTTGGGGGCGGGGCGGCAGAGAGAATCCCAAGCAGGCTCCACCCTGTCAGCGCAGAGCCCAACGTGGGGCTGGAACCCACAAACTGCAAGGTGATGATGTGAGCCGAAAACAAGAGTCGGAGGCATAACCGACGGAGCCTCCCGGGGGCCCCCATGCCATACGCTCCTTACACGTACCGAGCATGGTGGGAAGGGAAGCGACGTGGCGTGGGCACAAGCCAGCTGCCCTGTGGGAGCTGCGCGCTGCTGCAGGGCCGCGGTCTGACCTCCCCGCTTCTGCAAAGCTGGCCGCTCCGGGGTGGGGGTTCTCCAGCCTCCCCTCCACTTTTACGTGGTGTTGGACTTGGCATCTGTGTTGGTAAATATTTGAAGCAGGTCTGCGGCGCTCTGAGCTCCCGGCTGCCTGCGAGCTGGCACGCACGGAGAGCGGCCTGTTTGCATAAATAACGAGTCTCTTTGAAAGCGCGGCCGTGAACTTTACTGTGGCCCGGTCACTAAGCCCGGAGCCAAGTGCGCGAGGGGGTGCGGGCCCGGAGCTGTGTGTCCTCGCGACCGCGTGGGCGCTGGAGGCCCCACCCCTGGCCTCTTGCCCGTCCCCTTCCCGCGCTGGCCTCCCTCCCCTTTCCTGTTCACCGCCGGTAGGTGAGAGCCCAAGTGGCTCCCGCCCTCCTCGAAGGGCATGTGTTTCCTCCAATAGTTCAGCTCTCTGAGCAGCCCTGGTCTCTCTGCGGCCACCGACGGCAGGGCCACCTTCTGTGCAGCCCCCGCCAGGGGCTGGCCCTCGGACACCCTCAGGACGTCTGCAGTGATTCGGCTCTCTGCGCGGCAGACACAGGCGGGGCCCGTGTGTCCGCTGGTCCTGCCCGGTCCTTCACGTCTGCCCTGGGCCAGCGCTCACAGGGCTCCCCAGCCTCACTGGCAGCCGTGGGGGGAGAGCTTAGACAGAGGGGACAGAGGGACAACTAGAAGGCACATGTGTCGGCTTCGGTGGCGGGGCTGCAAAGCCCAAGTTCCGTGTGGCCTTCCCGCCGTCATCCCGGCGCCCCTGGGAGCCAGCTTGTCCCTGGTGTAAGGAGTCAGAGAGGCCGAGAAGCGCCTTCTTCTCCTACCCCGCTTCAGAGCTGGTAAGAGGCAGAGTCAGGGACGTCTGTCTGACCGTAGAGGTTGGGCTCGGCCACATGCCAGAGCCTTCCAGGGCTCAGTTTGTGGGTGACATCAGAGAAGGAAGAGCCCACAGCCCCAACGGCTGGATGGGAGGATTGTATCTGAGTTTTATTCCGACGCCCAGGCTTGCTGACTCTCAACCGAGAACATGCGGCAAAATAGAAGGTGCAACAGAGCCAAGCAGGTTTCTGAACCTGAGGGCGTTGACCTTTGGGGCCCGATAATTCTACGCGATGGAGGCTTTTCTGCATCCCTGGCCTCGGCCCGCAAGGTGCCACAGGCGCCCCCCCCCAAGTCTGACAACCAGAGACGTCTCCAGGCGGAGCAAAGGAAGGGTGCCTCTGGGAGGCTGGAAGGGGAATCCGACCAAGAGACAGAGACACGGCCCAGCACAGCCTCCCCTGCCCTACACACGCAGACCCTCGAAATGAGAAGGAAAAGATACAGAACTGAAATGGGAGGCAGGAGGGGCAGGGGGGGCGGGAGAGATTCATCTCCATTAACCTGTTTGTTCTCTTTGAGATTCTTTACACGCAGCTCTCCAAAAGGGGTGTTTTGTCCTCGTAAAGTTGCCTGCAGCTGACCAGGAGGGGCATTTTCTGTGCTGGTGGCCGCTCTTCCTCTCCCCTGCTGCCCTCACCCCAGGTCCCTGTTTTCTCTGAGTTCTCTGCTGGGAAGGAGGGTTTCAGGGAAGTAGAATACGGTGCTGAAAGACGGGTAGGAGGCCTCGGATGCCACCATTTTCAGGGACAAGGGAGGAGAGCCTGGGGATGCCAGCCCCCTGCCCCTGTGCCCAGGGATGCCAGCCCTTAGTGCTCTGTTCATCTGGCTGCATTTTCTTCCAAATCTAACTGCTTAAGATTGCTGAGAGCTTCAAGTCACGAGGAGGAAGATGGAGGGCCTTTCGGAGTCACACGGGCGCGAGTGCGTGCGTGTGCGTGCGTGTGTGCATGTGTGTATGCCCGTGCATGTGTGCGTGTGTATGTGTGTGTGCGTGTGTGTATGTGCGTGTGTGCGTGTGCCCGTGCATGTGTGCGTGTGCATGTGTGCGTGTGTATGTGTGTGCCCGTGCATGTGTGCGTGTGTATGTGCATGTGTGCGCGTGTGTGCACGTGTGTATGTGCGTGTGTGTGCGTGTGTGTGTGTGCATGTGTGTGCCCGTGCATGTGTGCGTGTGTATGTGCATGTGTGTGTGTGTGTGCATGTGTGCGCGCGTGCGTGTGTGCGTGTGTGTGCGTGTGTGCATGTGTGCGCACGCGTGCGTGTGTGCGTGTGTGCATGTGTGTGTGCGTGCGTGTGCGTGCGTGTGTGCACATGCACGCGTGTGTGTGCGTGTGATTCCTGGGTGTCCCAACAACTGAGAGAGAAGCTCCCAGGTCCCCTTTGGTTGTCAAAACAAAAGTACTTTAAAACGCGAAGCTGAGGACACACCTGCAGCCTTGAGAGGCAGAGCGGGCGGTGCGGCCGCGGTCATTAGCCATGACATGCCTCCGTGATGGATTGGTTTAGGGCTTCTGGCTGTGAAAATAAAAAAGCCTCAGAGAAACTCTTGAAACAACCGTGATTTATGAGTGTAAGAGTCCACTTAGGTTAAACAATGCAGTGAAAAATGTCCTTTTTTATGGGCGCATGAGGGAATGGGCAGTTTCTGGGGACAGGATTGGCAACCTCATGCTTTTAGTAAATTAGTTAAAAGGAGAAGCTTAGAGGAGGCAAAGACATTCATTTTTAGAAAAAAATGGTAAATGGCAATTACCTGCATTTTTATGGTAACCATTAGCACTGGTTTGTATTGCTTTAACGTAAGCCATATTAATGGTCCAAAATGCAGAACTATAAAATGCAAATATTCATGTTGCTATTGGAAATCGTTGCTCTTTATATTGAACGGATCAGATACTCTCCAGTGGACCAGACATTTGGGAAACAAAATGTAAAGACTGTTTTCGGGTTGTTTCAAACTCAAGGGCTGTGCAAGGAACTCTCAGTACTCTGGCTACCTCTCTCTTTGTGGGGTAGATATTTTAAGTTATGTGGCTTTATTAAATTCTTAGCATTCTTTTAAAAACTAGAGAATCTCATTGGTTCTAGAATTTCTGAGATGAGTTATTCTGTTCTACCTAAATATTTAGCTAGTTGTTTTTTTTTTTTTTTAATGGAAAAGGACATGTCTGAATTTGCTAAAAGGACTCAGACTGGCTCACCCTGTTTCCTGCACAAGGCTCTGCGTGGAGGTGTTATGGACCACCTGCCTTCAGGTGCCTTGGGGGACCCAGGGCACACTTGGCTCTTGCCTTCACTCCCTCGGGAGGCCATCTTTGCACCTTTCCGCCCTGTGTATATAGATTACCAGGAAGGGCTTGTGGTATCAGGGCAAGACTGGCCTCTCCAAATATGTTGGAACATATTCCATTTTTTATTTTTAATTTTTGAAGTGTCTGTGAAGTTATTGGTGTTGATTCTTCTCTAAACATTTGGTAGAATTTACCATAGAAACCATCTGGCTCTGGGCTTTTCCTTCTGTGAAGTTTTCTCATTGTTAATTCCATGTCTTTGCTTGCTCTAGACCAGTGCAGATTTTGTTTCTTCTGACATCAGTGTCAGTAGCTGTGTTTCTGTAGCAGTGTGTCCATTTCATGAAAATTATTAACTTTTTGGCACATGATTATTCATAGCATTCTCTTCTAGTCCTTCTTATTTCCTTTTTTTAATAATAGTTTATTGTCAGATTGGTTTCCATATAACACCCAGTGCTCCTCCCCACAAGTGCCCCCCTCCATGACCATCACCCCCTTCCCCCTCCCCCTCCCCCTCAGCCCTCAGTTTGTTTTCAGTATTCAATAGTCTCTCATGATTTGCTTCCCTTTCTCTCCCCAACTCTCTTTCCCCCTTCCCCTCCCTATGGTCCTCTGTTAGGTCTCTCCTGTTAGACCTTTGAGTGCAAACATATGGTATCTGTCCTTCTCCGCCTGACTTATTTCGCTTATCATGACACCCTCGAGGTCCATCCACTTTGCTACAAATGGCCAGATTTCATTCTTTCTCATTGCCACGTAGTACTCCATTGTATATATATACCACATCTTCTTGATCCATTCATCAGGTGATGGACATTTAGGCTCTTTCCATGATTTCGCTCTTGTTGAAAGTGCCACTATGAACACTGGGGTACATGTGTTTTTATTTCTTTTAGTTCATTGCCCCCATATTTTCATTTTTGAAATAGTTTGAGTCTCCTCTCTTTTTCTCTTGGTCACCCTAGCCAAAGCTTTCTCAGTTTGGTTGATCTTTTCAAAGAACCAGCTTTTGGTATCATTGATTTCCTCTGTTATCTTTATTCTTTTCTTTCTTCTGTCAGCTTTGAGTTAAGTTGCTCTTCTTTTTATAAGTCCTTAAGGTGTAAAGGGAGGTTATTGATTTGAGATCTTTTTTAATATGGACACTTAACACTGTAACTGTCCCTCAAAGCATTATTTTAGTTGCACACTTAAATTTTGTTATTTTGGGCATCACCTTCATTCCTCTCAGAGTATTTTATAATCTTCCTGTGATTTTTTTTCCTGTGGTTCATTGGTTTTGTAGAAATGTTGTGTTTCATTTCCACATATTTGTGAATTGCCCAAATTTTCTCCTGATGCTGATTTCTAATTCCATTCTATTATCTAGAGAGCATACTTTGCATGGCTTTATTCCTTTTCAATTTATTAAATTTTATTTTGTTGCCTAGAATATCGTCTGTCCTGGAATGCTTTCTGTGTAGGTTTGAGAAGAATGTGTATCTTACGGTCAGGGTGGAATGTTCTGTGGTGTAGACGTTGTGTATAGTGTTGTTTAAGTTTGCTGCTCCCCTGTTGATGCCTAGTACTTATATCCTTTATTGAAGGTGGGTTATTGAAATCTCAAGTGATTATTGCTCTCTTAGCTGTTTTTCCCTTCATTTCTGTAAGTTTTTGATTTGTGTTTTGAGGGTTTGTTTTTAGGTGCATATATGTTTAATATAGATTGGGTTGACCATCTTGTCATTATAAAAAATGTCCTTTGTTTCTAGTAATGATTTATATCCTGCAGTTTATTTTGTTAGATACTAATATAGCCTTTACAGCTTTCTTATGATTGTGGTGTGTGATACCCCTATTCAGTTATTTGTGTTCTGGAATATGAAGTGCCTTTTATAGACAACATAAAGCTGGATAATTTAAAAACCTTTTTGGCCAACCTCTGCTGTTTTGATTTGTCTTTCAACCCACTTGCTTTTAATTAATTAATTATAAGATAGTCTTTTAGTTCTATCATTTTGCTACTTGTTTTCTATGTATCCCTTCTTTTTGTTCCTCCATTCCTTGATTCCTGCCTTTTTAAAAATATTATATAGATAGTTCCTGGTATGATTTAAAAATGTCTTTATTGTGTCTCTCACATCTGTCATTTAAAAAAATTATTTTCTCAGTGGTTGCATGAAGATTACTATTATCATCTTACTTAAAAAAAATCTAGTTCTCTCATGGTTCATGTTGAACTCTGCACTGACAATGTGGAGGCTGATTGGGATTCTCTCTCGTCCTCTCTCTTTGCCCCTCCCCCCAATAAATAAATGAACATTAAAAAGATCTAGTTCAGATTAATACTAACTTAACATTAATAGTAAATTCTTCGCTCCAGCATGTTGCTATTCCTTCCCCTCCCCCTGAAACTCTTAGTGCCTTACAAATTATGTCTTTATAGATTTCAAATCCACCAACACAATTTTATAGAGTTTTATGCAGTAGTCTTTTAAAACAAATAGAAAAAAAGAGTTACAGACAAAAATATGTTTATATCATCTTTCACAGTACCTAGGAGGCACTTTACTGGTACTGTTTTATTTCTTTTTGTGGATTAGGATTCCTTCCAGTGTCCTTTCGTTTTCCCTCAAATAACTCCCTTTACTGTGTCTTGTTGAGAAGTTTGCTAATGACGGACTTTCCCCACTTTTTTGTTCATCTGGAAGTGGCCTAATTTACTCCTTCTTGGAGAAGAGCTTAGCTGGGTATAGAATTCTTGGTTGACACTCTTTCTTCCTCCAAAAACTTTCTGTACATCTTCCTACTTGCTTCCTGAGGGGACACCGGCTCCTAATCTTACTGAGGACCCTTCCCACATGATGAGTCCCTTCCTTGCTGCTTTTAAGATTCTGCTTTGATTTTTCAAGTTTGTTTATGGTGCATCCAGTTATAGGTCTCTTAGAGTTTGTCCCACATAGTTTCTTGATTTTCTTGTGTAAATGAGTACTTTTTCCCAGGTTTGGTAAGGTTTCGGTTGTCATTTCTTCAGATAGTTTTTTCTGCCTTTTTCTTCTCTTTCTAGATTCCTGTGATGTGCGTGTTGGTGCTCTTGGTCATGTCCCATGGGTGACTTAGATTCTGCTGTTTTTCTTCGTTCTTCTTCTCTTCAGAGTAAATAATCTCTATTCCAGGAGAGACAGGAAAGTGTCTTCCAGGTCACCGCATCTTCTCCCAGCTCGCACCTGCTGGGGAGCTTTCTTGGTTGAGTTCAGCTCTTCTTCCCACTGTAGAATTTCTGTTTGATTCTTTTAATTTCTATCACTTTATTGATATTCCCTATTTGGTGAGAAAAAGTTGTTGTAATTTCCTCTGACTCTTTAAATTTTTTTGAGTGTTTATTTATTTTTGAAGGAGAGAGAGACAGAGCGGGAGCAGGGGAGGAGCAGAGAGAGAGGGAGACGCAGACTCTGAAGCAGGCTCCAGGCTCTGAGCTGTCAGTTCAGAGCCTAATACAGGGCTCAAACCCCCAAACCGTGAGATTATGACCTGAGTCAAAGTCGGACGCTTAACTGACTGAAGCACCCAGAAGCCCCTCCTTTGATTTTTTAGATGTGGTTTTCTTTCCTTTTTAAAACATATTTACAAAATGCTTCCGTCTCAGGGACATTTTCTGTTGGGTGTTTTTTTTTTCTTCCTGTGTATGTGGCATGCTTTCTGATTTTTTTTTTCATGTTTTTATATTCTTTGTTACAAACTGGACTTTTTTTTATTGAAACAAAGTTTTTAAGTTTATTTACTTATTTTGAGAGAGAGAGAGAGAAAGAGAGAGAGAGAGAGAGCACACAAGCTGGGGAGGGGCAGAGAAAAGGAGACAGAATCCCAAGCGGGCCCCATGCCATCGGCTCAGAGCCCGATGTGGGGCTCGAACTCACACATCTTGAGGTCATGACCTGAGCTGAGATCAGGAGTCAGATGCTTACTGACTGAGCCACCCAAGCGCCCCCAAAACTGGACATTTTAAATAATACTCTAGCAACCGTAGTGGCCACCCCTCTACCCATCAAGGTTTGTTGTTGGTGCTGTGGCTTTGTTATTGTTTTCATTTTGGTTTTGGGGGTGTTTTTCTTGTTACTGCTTGTTTGTGTCATGGCTTCCCTTTACTGATTCTGCGGCTTCTCTGTTTCCTGTGATGTGTGACTGCTGAGTTGTTCGCTATTCTTACGTTCTCTTTGTTTTATTTTTAAACCACACTGTTGAGGTATGATTGGCATTTAATGTACACAAGTTGGTAAGTTTGGAGATAAGTATATCACCACAGTCTTGCCATGAACACCCCCATGGCCTCCAAAAGTCTCCTCCTCCCCTCTTCAGTACTGTTGTTTTTATTGTCATTATTTGTCTGTGCACTAAGAACACTTACCATGAGGTCCTCTACACTTTCTTTTGTTTTAATTTTTTTAAATGTTTGTTTATTTTTTGAGAGGGAGACACACACACACACACACACACACACACACACACAGTGTGGGCGGGGGAGAGGTAGAGAGAGGAGACACAGAATCCAAAGCAGCCTCCAGGCTCCAAGCTGTCAGCACAGAGCCCCACTCAGGGCTCAAACTCACAGACGGTGAGATCATGACCTGAGCCAAAATCGGATGTTTAACCGATGGAACCACTGAGGTACCCCGAGGCCCTCCACATTTTCAAGTTTGGATTCCTGTTTTAGTCAGTACTGTTGCACGGTCAGCCAGTCACCTCGCTGCATGCCTTGAACCTTCTGCCAGGGGGGTCTTGTGAGCAGGCATCCACCAAACTTCAGCCTTCGCTGTCTCCTCCTGATGGCCCCAGAGATTAGGGGCCAGTGTCCTCTCCCTCCGGGTCTTTCCCCGGCATGTATAGGGCCTTCTGCGAGCGCACAGCATTGCTGATCCTGGAAGTACATCGGACTTCTTGAAGTTTCCTGTGCTCCCCTGGGTCTGGACTTGCTTTTACGTTCCGGGCCGCCTGTGTTTACTGCCAGGCGGTGGGCAGGACTGGGTCCCGCCCTCCCAACAGCGTCTCCGGGCATCGGCTCTCCTGACTGCGTCTCCGGGCATCACTCTCCCGACCATGCCGCCCCGCAGCCCGCCGGCACAGCACCCCATCGCTCCGAGACCCAGTCCTCAGGCCTTCCTTTCACACGCATGATTTGTTTTCCGTTCCTTCTGTGGCCCTGCTGAATCCTCGGAGTTCCAACGCGCTGGGCTTTCGTCGTGTTGCCCAGAGTGTTGTTGATCTGGAGGCAGAGGGAGCTCATCGGGGTCCTCGGCCGCCATTCTGCCAGCCGGTTCTGCGCCGTGTGGGCCGGGGGCCTGGTTCCGTCATGCTGCAGAACGCCTCTCAGGTGCACCTGCCGTGGAGGGGGAGGGGTGTCGGCGGCGGCTCTGTGTGACGGAGCGGCACGTGGTGCAGATTTACCGTCGTGACCGTCCCTTCTAGACCGTTTCAGGTTGTGAAGATGCACGTATGCGTTTGGGTTGCGGAGCCGGCGGAGCCCGGGGCTCTGGGAGGAAGGGCAGGCCTGAGGGCAGTGGGGCAGGGGTGCTCCCCTGCCATCGGGAGGGGCAGGGGCCCGAGCCGCGACCCCCTTGTCCGCTCTGAGAAGAGGGGTGCAGCGAAGGGGCGTGGGCGCGGTGGGCCCCGACGTCCCCAGGGGCAGGTGCGCACCCCACCCTTCACATGGGAGCTGGACTCGGGGATTCCAAAACACGAGCCCCGTGGCCCCACGACCCCGTCGGCATTTGGTTTTTCCTCACACGGGCGCGGGTGTTCCCCCAGGCTGGGGCTCCAGGCAGCGCCCGTGACCCGCACCTGCAACCTTGCCTCCACGGGCCACCGTCTGCTGCCGTGGGCCAGACACCTTGCTCTGGAGAGAAACGCGGTGGGGGACGGGGAGGGGGCCTCAGTGAGGGTGTCAGGGGAGGCCACTCTTTCAGTGGAGCGGAGAGGTCTCAGGTGAGGGAGGAACAGGTGTAAACTCTAGAGGGAGAAGGGGCTGGTGGCCCGAGGAGGTCTGTGCTGGAGCTGTCACGTGACCCAGGAGAGCCAGGAGCAGAGGACCAGCGTGAGCAGCTGGGGAGGGGAGGCTGGCGGCATCAGATTCTGATGCGTTTTGAAGACAGAGTGAATGACATTTCATGATGAGTTGGATGCGGGGATGCAGAACGTGCCTGGAAGGGGGGTCAGACACAACCGGGCTCGGGGCCTTGACCTGTGGATCCACGGAGTCAGAATTCAGGGCTCTTGCTCAGACACGTCCAGTGTGAGGTGCTATCAGATGTGAACAGGTCCTTGGGTCTCTGACACTGGCTTCCCAGGGAGGGGTCTGACCTGAAAAGGTACCTTTTGGGGGCTCTGTGCATTTTTTTTAACATTTATTTTTGAGAGAGAGAGAGCAAGTGGTGAAGGGGCAGAGAGAGAGAGGGAGACACAGAATCCCAAGCAGGTTCCAGGCTCTGAGCTGTCAGCACAGAGCCTGACACGGGGCTCGAGCCCACAAACCATGAGTCATGACCTGAGCTGAAGTCCGATATTTAACTGACTGAGCCACCCAGGCGCCCCTATTTCAGTCTTTTAAAGCCAAGCCTCTCTCCCCTCGAGGATGGACAGAGAGAGGAGCTTTGCAGATACAGCCTTTGGAAGAGCGGGGGTGGGGGGCCACGCATGGAAGATGAGGGCAAGAGGAGGTCCGGACGCGGAGGTCATGGGAAGGGCCTGTGAGGACAGCCTGGGGAAACTGAGGCACCATATAACGGTCGCCAGCGCTCCCCTCCCTGTGGGCCTCCTGCTGCGCAGTGGGGACTGTGGTGCTGATGTTAAGTTAGCCTCGTGAGAGGAGGGGCCTGACAGGTGCGGGCTCGGCAGGTGTCACAGCTGCTTCTGGAAACCGAGGGCATGTGGAGCTCGGAGGACGCTGTCCCGACTCAGGCCTGCGGGACCGCAGCCACGGGGTGTGTTTCGTACAAGAAACAAGGTGTCTGAAGGCAGCAGCCAGGGCGCTAGGATCATTAGTGGGCTGTGGGCGGTTCCCCCAGACGCACCGCTGTACCCGGTCCAGACACTGCCTCCTGTCTCCTTGAGGTCTGTCTGTCCATCTGCACCCCACACTTGAAAAAGCCGCTTTCACATCAACATTGATTCTAAAAAAGCAATAAAAGCAAACAAACACTACCTGTTACGGGTTGAAACGTGCTCCCCCAAAGTAGGTGCATTGCAGTCCTAGCCCCCCAGTATCTCAGAGTGGGACCTTGTCTGGACACGGCGTCTTTACGGAAGTAATTAAATTTCCATGAAGTCATTAAGGTGGGATCCGATCCAGCGAGATGGTGTCCTTACAAGGAGAGCTTAGGACACAGACATGAGAGGGGACAGCGGTCTGCATGCCTGGGAGGGGCCGCGGAGGAACCAGCCCTGCCCACATCGGGATCTCCAGGCTTGGCCTCCAAAGTTGAGGCATCCAGGCTGGGGCACGTTGTTGCTAGCAAACTCATACAGAAGGTTCCTTTAAAAAAACCACTGCTTGATTTTTTTATTGAATATACCAGACGTTTACCCCCGTTCGGTTGTTTATTTCCATGAACTTGAGGCGTTTGCCGCTGACGAATGTCCCATTTTCCAAAGAACAATTGGACAATATCTCTGGGCACGAGAGCAGCATCTGGCCACGTAGACCAGACGTGGATCCCTGGTTGACACAGGCCTCTCCGGACGCTCGGAACCTGTTCTCTCTGGTCCCGTTTGCGCCCCCCACGGGTCCCGCAGGCCTCGGTCCCAAGGCTGGAGTGCATGTGGCTGAGGCCTTTAAATTCCTCCCTGCGACAATTAGGTCACTTACGCTGCTCCACGGGTTAGTATACCACTGCATTCCTTTCCCAATAAGGGTGGTTGCTTTTTGTTTGTTAAGGTGTCTTTTCCTCTTTTACCTCTAATGAAATCTAGGGATTTGAGGTAAAAAGTGACTTTTTATGTGCAAAGGGAGCAACCGATATTCAAGACTCTTTCACGAAACCGAATGCCAATGGCACGTTTGCTGTTTGCTCCTTTTCTGCCGGGGGCTCTGGATGTTGGGGAAGACAGAAGGCCCCTGAAAGACCCCAGTTCAGCCTCCCGAGCAGCCTCCTCCTCCTCAGCCAGATCCTCACTGGGCACAGACAGTGGGGCCTCTGTGGGGGGCCGGGGGACCCCTCAGGGACACAGGGCGGGAAAAGCCCTCCCTTCAGGGGGCGCCGGGTGGGAGCTGGGTCTGCTCTTGGACTCATCTGGGGCTTTGATGGGGTTTTTTTGCCTCAGAAGTGGAATCAAAGCAGAGTTTAAATTGGTGGGGGGCCCTGGGGACTCCATTTTGGGTTGTTGGGTTTTACTTGGTGTTTCCAAAGCAGGGTTAGGCCAGCCCTCGAAGAACGGCACCAATATTGACTCAACCCAGACTTAGCAACAGTGAAAATAAAAACTCACAGACTGTTAGGAGCACCGCAGACGAGGCTCGCCCTGACCGCCGTGTGGTCTGGCTGGCAGCGGGGACGCACGCCGTGCGGCGTTTTAACCAGCGTGTTCCCAGGGACCTCACGGAGCCTCTTTACTCTCAACATACGTCCTCTGGCCTAACGCCCAGACTAATGGACGCATCTTTTAGGACTTTATACCGTGCTCCTTCACGACTGTTAATTTCTTTCCCTCATTCTTGCATTTACGGCGCCACCGGTGGTTTTGATTGCACGTGTGGCTGAGCTGAGCGATTGCTCTGGGGACGTGGCCACCATTTCCCATCGCGAGTGGATGTGCTGTCCGACTTTTCAGTGTAAAATCCGAGCCTGCGCTTCTGGAGGCTTCCGGCCTGCTGCACAATCACCCCTCCAGGCTTCGGGCTTTTTCTGGGCCCCCCCTCACTGCTGTTCTTTCTTACACCCTGGAAATTTTACCCTTTCACAAGGATGACCACATCCAGGAATGGTGAGCTTTGGTGAATCACGCAGCCTCACTAATTAAAAGGAGCCCGCTTTGAAGTTGTCCAGATATACCAGAGACTACATCTAATTAAATCAGACCAACAGGTAGAGATTAATGGATGAAAAAGTATGAATAACAAAACATTTTAAGAGACGCAAATCAAAAACAAAACAGCACCATGGACCCAAATCCAAGGTCATGGGTTGAGCTTCATTAGAAAATTCTTGCTTAATAGTGTCTCCGCTGCTAATGAGACAGCCCGGATCTTAATAGGACAGAAGGGAGCCTGGAAGTCAGAACAGACCCGTTTACCGCTTTGCAGATGTGAATTTATCTTACGAACATGGACCCTGTAAATCAAGACGTCTTGTTGAAGGCCCGTGTTGAGAGGAGGTCTGCAGATTTCGGGTGTGTGACTGGTGCCTGCTCTCCAGTCACCACTCCGCGTTCCCCCACACTTGGGCAGGGTGTGCACCATCAAACATCAGCAGGCCGCTCTGATGTTAGTTAGTTAGTTCAGCCCTGAACGTGCAGGACACTGATAAATGCAGCCAAGAATATGCCCTGAGTCCCCGATTCAGAGCTGAATCACCGTGCCTGACAAATAACCTAGTGTTTAGGCCCAAACCCAATATTCTTCAAACTCACTTCATTTCTGAGTAGTCGCTGGCCTACTGTGGAGTCTTTGAACTCCTTATATTGAATCTGCCGTGCCTGCCTGGCTTTGGGGCCGTATCCAGTGATCAAGAACGTGAGGTGTTTATAGACAGGATCTTTCCTACAGCCCTTCTTTACCCGCGAGCTTAAGCCTTGTGATGGGATGTGTAATAGTTTTTCAGTAAGCTGTTCACTTAGGATAGTTTTCGATTGGTAGAAACATTGGGAAGGTCCCATTGAGTTCCTGTGTACTGCACACCTGTTTCCCCTAATGTTTATTTATTTTCTTAATGCTTTACTTATTTTTGAGAGAGTGGGAGACAGGATCCACAAAGCAGGCTCCAGGCTCAGAGCTGTCAGCACAGAGCCTGATGCCAGGCTCGAACCTGTGAACCACGAGATCATGACCTGAGCTGAAGTTGGATGCCTAACCGACAGAGCCAGCCAGGCACCCATGTTTCCCCTAGTGTTAAATCTTACATCACTGTGGTACGTTTGTCACAGCAAATGTGCCTCGATTGACTTATTCTTTTTTTTTAAATGTTTATTTATTTATTTTAAAAGAGAGTCTGCAGTGGGAGGAGGGAAAGAGAGAGGGAGAGAATCCTAAGCAGGCTCCACACTGTCAGCACAGAACCCTACATGAGGATCGATCCTACGAACCTCAAAATCACGACCTGAGCTTAAATCAAGAGTAGGACGCTCAACCGACTGAGCCACCCAGATGCCCCAGCGACTCATTATTCTTAACCAACATCCATACTGTTCCTATTTCCTTAGACTTTGCCTGGTGTGTTTTTTCTGTTCCAGAACCCTGTGTGGGTTACCACATGTATTCAGTCTTTGCTTCTAGGCATTAAAGTGTGATTTTGACATGGATCAAACTATACGTTTAATGTGTCCATGCACTAAGGCAGCCACATTTAAATTGGTTTCAAATTAAATTTTCTCTTTTCTTTAAACATCAAACAAACAATTAAGGAGCTAATAAGTCCCACCTGCTTGGTGGATGCCATGATGGTTTGAGTATTCCGTGACCTTGCATCGTCCGCCCGCGTGGATGTTCGCAGTGAAACCCCCCCCCCCCCCGTGTGGTGTGGCTCAGTTGGAGCATTGGGAATTCCACACCCCCGATGGACACGTGTGGCCTTCAGGGCATATCTCGTGCTCTTCTACCAAATGGAAGATGTGTCATTTTCTCCATCTCAGAAGACAAGGATTAGGTTCCGAGGTGTCCGGGCAGCCGGGGCTCCTCCCCGAGGCGGTCCCCTGCTCCGGTCTCCTGTCTGTCGCTTGGTTGGCCAGCGGAGGTGCTGGGCAGGCCACCAGGGAGATGTCCCAAGGCTCACATTGCCGAGGACTGCTGCCAGCCAGCCGGGCTGGCAGTGCAGGGTTAGGAAGGTGGGTAGAGGTAGGTCTGCAGCAGCAGTGACCTGGAGAACCCCCTCATCGGGATGCAAGCAGGGGACACCATTCCAGTGCTGGCGGTGCTGAGCCTTCACCTGGTCCCCTGTGTCCAGAGCCCAAGAACCCCACCTTTCCCATGTGGACACGCACTGGGCTCCTGACGGGTGCCTTTCAGACCTGTCTCGGCATCAATAATCCTGGGGGCTCCAGCCTCCATCCTGCACTTACCTCGAGTCTTGCATGCACGTCCACGTCCAGTTCTGCTCGGGGAGCCCCAGACTCAGGGTGCAGGGGGAGGAGTAACTGTCTCCTCTGCTGATCACTTGCTCCGGCTTCCTCCAACCTCTTCCTCCTTATCTTTTTCTTTTTGTTACTACTGCCTATAAAATTGAAATGAAATGAATCATACAATTGGTGTCTGTTCAAAAGGCCACATATTGTATGATTTCATTTAAATAACGTGTCCAAAGCTTAAATCCCTAGAGACAGAGAGCAAACTGCTGGTTGCAGGGACTGGGCGAGATGGGAATGGGGAGAGCCGCCGACAGGAACAAGATTTCTTTTCGAGGTAGTAGAATATTCTGGAAGTACATAGTGGAGACATTTACACAGCCTTGTGCATATCCCCAAACCCGCTGGACAGTAGACTTTATTTTTTATTTATTTTTTAGATTTTATTTTATATTCTTAAAAAAATTAATTGGGGCACCTGGGTGGCTCAGTCTGTTAAGCATCCGACTTCGGCTCAGGTCAGATCTCACGTTTGTGGGTTTGAGCCCTGCATCAAGCTCTGTGCTGACAGCCAGCTCAGAGCCTGGAGCCTGCTTCCGGTTCTGTGTCTCCTTCTCTCTCTGCCCCTCCCCCTCTCATGCTCTGTCTCTGTCTGTATCAAAAATAAATAAAACATTAAAAAAATTTAAAAAATTAATTTATTTTTGAGAGAGAGCACGCGCACGCACAGGGGAGGGACGGAGAGGGAGGGAGACAGAATCTTTGTGCAGACAGCGCAGAGCCTGATGTGGGACTGTAACTCACAGATTGAGAAATCAAGAGCCTGATGATTAAGCGCCCAGGCGTCCCAGAATGTAGACTGCAAAATGACAAATTTTGTGGTATCTGAATTATATCAATGAATAATTCGATGCTTTTTCATTGTAGAGGTGTAGAGGTGTTTAAAAATAAAAGAAGAAATCTTAAGTTACCTTTAGAATTCAGCAGTGATACTTTTGATGTGTGTGTGTAATAGTTTTTGTGGTGGTTTTGTTGGTTTTGGTTTGTATTTGTTTTGTGTTTTTTCTTTGGGGTGTTTCCAACCCTTTGGGGGGGCCAGGAGAGACTCCACTGGCATCTGCTGAAATGCTGGGCTCACTTGTCCCCATTCCCAAGTTCATAATTGCACCTGTTACATCTGGCATTTAAATCTTAGGGCGTACGGAATCTTGAGTGAGGACAGCCGTCCTGTGTGCCTTCCTGCCCAGTAACAGAGCCACACTTTCTCATGTGAGGCTACCAGTGCGGTCTTCCTTTCTCAGGAAGCAAAACGGGGCCCTGTTAAATGGAAACTTGGGAGGGGGGCGCCTGGGTGGCTCAGTCGGTTGAATGCCCGGCTTCGGCTCAGGTCATGATCTCATGGTTCGTGGGTTCGAGCCCCACATTGGGCTCGGTGCTGACAGCTAGCTCAGAGCCTGGAGCCTGCTTCCGAATCTGTGTCTCCCTCTCTCTCTGACCCTCCCCTGCTCACACTGTCTCTCTCTGTCTCTCAAAAATAAATAAAAAAGCATAAAAATAAGTTTAAATGGAAACTTGGGGTGTCCACCGTAAGGACCATGACAATGGGTCATTCTGCATTTAGTCACATGTGTGACTCTTGCTATCAGCCTAGGGGGCTACTTAAAACTTGACCCATGTTTCCAAACACGTAGATGACATTCTTTTGCTCAAATGCCCAAAGTAAATTTTACTCTTATTTTTTAAGGCAAAGCTTGAGACCAAAAGAGATGAAAAATCAAATCCCAGCCTAGGTGCTGAGCAGCACAACCTTTTCAAACAGAATCTGCACATTTCTGAGGTGAACTGCGACTTTGCAGGGCTGGGTGGGTGAGGTCTGCCAGCCAGTGAGCGGAAGCAGGGGGTCGCCTCCCGCTCCCTGCACCGGGGACGCCGTGACTCAGATGCGCAGGGAAGCCTGGTGCTTCAGAACAAAGTTGTCTTGGAAAAGCCGGGAATCTGTTCCACAGTGGATTGGGCGAATAGTGCTTATTTTTCTTCGGGGTGTGTATTTATTTGACTGTTTCACACCATTTGTCAATTTCTAGGCAGTTAATAACTTTTATACCTCTTTCAGATGTGTGTCCGTACTACAAGTGTGTTTGATTTCCTGCGGTCTCTCTGCATTTACACAGTGCTGAGTGACGGCGTGTGTAACATGCCAATTTATAATTTCAAAGCCAACTCAAGTTTAATTCTTTAGCACAAATCCGTGGACGGCCTTGCCTGGTCTCGGCCTGTCTCCTGGCTACAGGAGCCCCAGATTCTGTCTCCGGTTTAATGCTCGGTGACCTGCAGCTGTCTGCGGTCCCCAGGGGAACACTGAACAGTTTGCATCTAGCACTGAGGGGACGACGTGATAGGAGGGATGGACAGTGTGGGCGGCATCTTGGAGAATACAGATGCATGATCGGGACATTTTACAAAGCTGACCTCGAGCATGGCTTCTATTGTGTGGCTGAGTTTGGACCAGAAGTGACAGGAAGAGGGGACTGTCCTGAACTGGGTGTGAGAACCCCAGGACCGGACAGAAACCTCCTCCCGCAGGCCGTCTGGGAGCTGAGGCTGGACTCGAGGGCGCGCAAGGCGGATGCGTCGCCCGGCGCGTCCTGGGATTTAGGACATGGCGGTGCGGACGGGTTCAGCTCAGAGACGCAGCTGCCCTTACGGGTCAACCGGCCGGTGTTTATTTAGAGAAACAGTGTGAAGACTCCTGTGGGCCTGGTTCTGTCTGAAGCCCGCGTGTACCCCTGCTTTCAGACCCCAGCTTCCCCGAGCAAGGCTTCTCGCCATAAGAGCAGCCTCCAGTGTCTGGGGAGTTTGCTGCAAGTAAGAGACACGTGGGGCGACCCGGTTCATAACTGAGTTATAAACGGTCTTCCATAGACTTAAAAAAGTGCAGTAAGTGCTCATAACCTAAAAGTTTGCCGTCTTAGCCAGAGTTAAGTGCGGGGTTCAGAGGATTCACAGCACCCACGTTTCTGGACACCTGCTGTCACTATGCACCTCCAGACCTTCTCATCTTCCCCAGATGGAACTGTCCCCATTAAACCACTAAGTCCTGGGCCTCCGCCCCCAGCCCTGGGGCCCACCGTCTGCTTTCTGCTTACAGATTTCACAACTCTGGACCCCGTCGGCCGTACGCATTTGTCTTTCTGTGTCGGGCTCTTTCCGTCAGCATAATGGCCCCCAGATTCGTCCCTGTGTGGTAGGGCAGGATTTCCTTCCAAGGAGTGTGACATCCGCGTGTGTATCACACTCCGTGGTAGAGGCTTTGAGGACACAAGCCCACACCCATCCCGGTGTGGTGTCAGAGCCGCAGTTTCTACGCCTCGGACTGGTGGGCCCGCGGCTCTGTGTGGCCTTCCTGGCTAAGTGGTCCAGACCTGCTCTCACGCTGGGTGGGCGTGAGTTTGGGGGTGGCCGCACCTGCTGTGACCCCATCCTGAAGGGGGGTTGCTAGTGCTGTGGGAGGAGACACCTCTGTCCCCGCAGCCATGGGTAGATCTGTCCTTGGCCGCTGGCTGCCAGCACATTGGGGGCCCGGGAGGGGAACGCGCTGCCCAAAACGCTGCAGCTCCGAAGTTATTCAGAACCGCAGAGGCAGGCCGCCCGCAGACCCTGGCGACACAGGTGTTTCCTTCTGCCGCCCGCGTTTCCATCTCTGTCCCTCCCGGAATGGCGCTCCGGGCTTCAGTCCTATGTTTGTTCCGTCCATGCGTTCTGCCGCGCTTCGGACCAACGTGAAGAGTCAGAGTCACTTTTGCCAAAATGCCAAACCGGAGCACTCCGGAAGCTCCCCAGTGCCTGGTCCTCCTGGGTGTTCTGTCCGTTTTGCTAGAATACTGTTGTTTTTGCACGAGAAGCAAAGTAGAGGCTTGCAGTGAAATCTCACGAATGCGTGTTCTGTGCTCTTCCGTCCAGGGGAAGTGGAGGCTGCTGACCCGAATGACCCTCTGGGAGAGCTGGACGGACAAGACGGCCCTGTTCCAACTCTGAAAGGTAAGGCGTGGGGAGCTCTGGGAAGCGGGTGTTGGAAGGTATTCTCGGAGGCCCACGTGGAGAGGCACACGGTGTCTTGGCTGCCAGGGTGGGTGGTGGGGTGCCCGTGGCCTGGCGCTGCCCTGTTGGTGTCCACGGTGACATTCCTGCCTGCCTCAGCGGCTGTGGGGGCATCGAGAGCTGGTCAGAGCCAGGCGGCAGGTGGCCACTGGAGGGGGGAAGGACCCTGAGGGGAGCCTCGTGGGGCTGAGCAGACCCCTAGGAGCTGGACTCTCGGCTCGGCCGCTGTCACCGCTGACGGGTGGTGGCGGTCTTCCAGGGTCCTCGTGTGATCGTCCAGAGCGGGCGGGCGTCTCACGTGGGCGGTGACTCACCAAGGAGCGGGTTGTCTGTCTTGTGCCTCAGCTTCCCCAGAGGCCACTGTGGGGGTCACCGCCCCCCTGGTGCACTTTTCAGGCCTCTTTGGCTGGTAGAGTCGATGGGACTCATTTCTTCCCCTACAGCCCGATTCCTCAGGGAGGTGACCGCCTTCCTGCTCCACCCTCGGTCACCGTGTCACCGTAGATCACTGTCTCTGCCCGGCTGCTCTAAGGAGACGCTGCAGGCGGCAGCTTAACCAACAGGAGCTCATTCCCAAGTCCTGGCGGCTGGTTGGGGGGGTGGGAGCGCCGGCAGGTCCGTTCGGGTCCGGCTTCTCTTCTTGGCTTGTGCATGGCGCCCTCTCGCTGGCCTCACGTGCGGAGAGAGTGCTCCGGCCCCTCTTCCTGGGAGGCACTGAACCCCTTGTGGGGGCCCCCAGTGGCCTCATCTGACCTAACCCCTCCCGAAGGCCTACCCCCCACTGGGCGCTGGGCTTCCACATGTGCACCTCGGGGAGACACAATTCAATGCCTGATGATTATCTATTAAAACGTCTGCCCTGGGCTGCCTGGGTGGCCCAGTCAGGTGAGTGTCTGGCTCTCGATTTTGGCTCAGGTCGTGTCTGAAGGTTTGTAGGATTGAGCTCCGTGTGGGGCTCTGTGCTGACAGCACACAGCCTGCTTGGGATTCCCTCTTTCTCTCTTTCTCTCTCTGCCCCTCCCCTGCTCACGCTGGCTCTCTTTCTCAAAAAAAAAATAAAATGAATAATTAAAAAAAAAAGAAATGTGTAAAGAAATCCACTTTATTTCTGCCTAACTTCTTCCTAATTATTCTAAGACGAGGAATCCATAGTAGCTTCTTACCCCCTGTATGCCGAGGGTCCCACGTCCCCTCAGGAAGATTGTCCTTTGTGTGTGAGTCTGCTGGCCTCAGTCTAGGGGCCGGCGCGTCCCTGCAGGTCCCGGGAGCCCTCCGTCCCCCGGGGCCCTGAGCTCCCTCCGCATCCTCGAACGCTCACCAGCGCGTGCTGTTTGCTTAGAGGCCAGTCAGGGCGTGTGGAGCTGTGCTGCCCTTGGTGGTGGCAGGTGGGTGGACCTCGATGTGACCTCACGGGGACCCGGGCTGCTCGCGGGGTCAGCCCTCCATCAGGACAGCGATATGTCCCAGGAGGGCCAGCCCTGTGCTCCGGGTGCTGCACCTCACGGGACATTGCTCAGAAGGCTGACGCGGCCCCCAGTTCAGACGGTCCACACGTCTTCCCTGACCGCTCTTTGCATCCGGTGCTGTGTGAGGCCCAGCCACATGCTGGAGACCCCGCCAGCACAACACCGTCGTGTGTGGTCTCTGCTCCACAGTGTTCCCCCGTGCTGGGGGTCAGAATCCTGAGCGCTCGACAGAGTGGCTGGAAGGAAGAGACGGGGCTGTGCTGAGCTGGAAGGCAGGGAAGGGCGTCTCGGTGCAGGACGGGATGTCACACTGAGATCTGAAGAGCTGATGGGGGGGGCGTCACGGGACGTGGCAGTGCCCGTGCAAAGGCCCTGAGGAAGCTGAGAGAAAGAGCTGGGGGAGCTGAGGTTAGAAGGGCCAGGGAACTAAACAGCATGGCCCAATACCAAGGCCATCAGCCATGTTTGGGTCCTCAAGTTTAAATCAATTAAAATTAAATAAAAAAGAACCCCGTTCCTCAGTCCTCTGAGCTACATGTTAAGTGTTCAGTGGCCGCGTGTGGCTAAAGGCCACCATGATGGACAGCACAGATCTAGAATATTCCAGAGGTGCCTGGGTGGCTCAGTCGGTTGAGCATCTGACTTCAGTTCAGGTCATGATCTCACGTTTCATGGGCTCAAAGCCCCGCATCAGGCTCTGTGCCAACAGCTCAGAGCCTGGAGCCTGCTTCAGATTCTGTGTTTCCCTCTCTCTCTGCCTCTCCCCCACTCGTACCCTGTCTCTGTCTCAAAAATAAATAAACTACTAAAAGAAATTAAAAAAAAAAAAAAGAATATTCCATCACCACGGAGAGTTCCGTTGGGCCGCCCTGGGTAGAACGTACACGGCTCTTTAGGTGGCAGGAGAATGTTCTGTTTTCTTCCGAATGCCTTCTCCCACTGCGCAAGGTTCTGGCCTGGGACCTGGTGTGGCCTGGTCATTCTGCAGAGATTGCCCTGCTGGTCTGGAGGGTGAGGAGAAGGAAATGGGAGGGGCAGTGGGAGGGAGGTGAGGGGCTGAATGGACTTTCTGAGCTATTTCTTTACTCGAGAGCATTTATGCCGCTGCGTCTATCCAGTCACTGGCCGGGGGAGATGGCCAGCAGGCCGGTCCCGTGGTGGGAGAACCTCGTTGTCTCTTCCGAGCAAACCAGGAGCTGAGGATTAGGCACCAGCGAAGACGGCATTTGTGTTCAGATATCCTCCTCCGTCCGCCACCCGTGAGCACTTATCGGATACATGATTGGTGGTTGGTGTTGACAGAGAAAGATCCCCAAGGACAAGCCTACGTCGGAGAGAAAGTGGACACAGAAGACGTGATTTACGGCTGGAAAGTTTGCCTGAAATTCCCATGTGCCAAACGGCCGTCAGGGTTCCAACTGAGGCCTAGGACTCCAGTGACGGTGCTGGGCTAACCCCGCAGCGGGTATATATCAGGACGCAGACGCCTTGCTACGTCAGACACACTGCTCATCACTGGGGCGGTCACTAGTGTTTTTGTCATTGTCGCTGGACTGTCAGGAATCTTACGCAGGCGTACGTCTGTCTAGGCCTCACTGGCTCCTGTGCGCCAGGGCTGTGTCTGAAGTACAGATGTGACGTGTCTGGGGTTTTGTAAAATCAGCACTTTGGAATGTGTGTGGGAAGTGGATCACTCCTGAGGGCCCAGGCGGGGAATTCCAAGCTCTCCTCACTGGAGACGTTGCAATTGTAGGTGATCTCAAGGGCGTTCTAAATCACAGAGCAGGCGCCGGGCTGCCCCCTGCCATTTGCCGTGCCGCGGCCGTGGGGCTGGCCTGAAGTCTCCATGGACAGAAGGAACAGAAGAATCAGCAGAGATCACCGTGTTGGCCTGGACATGAGCCCTGTTGTCTGTCTTCTGATCCTGGGGCTCCCGAGTCATGTAGAACACGTGCATTGATTAGTGTCTGTGTTGGGTATGTTTCTGGAACTTTTGGGGTGTGTGTCTTTGTGTCTGTGTTGTGTGCGCACACGTGTATGACTGTTCCCTGGAGTTTGCTGAAGCGTCTGGGCCCCAAGGCTGACCGGTGACATTGGAAACCTCACCCCCATTGTAGACACGGTGTGAAGGGCTCTGAGCCCACACCCAGGGGGGGGGAGGCCTTTTATGGAGCACTCCTGCCCCCTCCTTCTCGCTGCTGCAAGTTTGCAGCACCCGTGGGACTGTTCAGGACGGGGACGGACTGGACGGTGTTGGGAGGAAACCCCAGCCCGCAGAGGAGAGGTTTCGGAGCATGTGCCGTGCTGTCCAGGGCTGAGCGCAGAGCCGGGACCCAGCTCCCCGAGCGACGAGGCTGACTTCTGCCCCCACGCCTTCCTCTAAACTTCCCCTTCTTCCCAGAGCCCCGGCCAGCCTGCCCTGCAGCCGGGAAGGGGTCACTGCCGCCGCAGCCACCTGCTGAAGGAGACAAGGAAGGTCGTTCTTCCTCCGCTCATTGGCTTTGATGCCACACTGTGGCGGGCCCGCTTAGGCGTGCTTGTCTTAAATGTGTGTGTGTGTGTGCATGTGTGTGTGTGTGTGTGTGTGTGTGTGTGCCCCTGACTTTGTGAGTCTGGAGGTGTCAGCCGATGCAAGGGTGTAGGCTGGGGGGCCAGCGCCTTCCTTCCTGAGTCCCACTGCCCCTGTGCAGTATCCTTGGGGGCTGTCTTACCCCAGGACCACAGGCTAGGTGTTGAAAACCACAGACACCCACTGTCTCCCAGTGCCGGAGTCATATGCCCACGTCAGGGTGTCCACGGCGGGATTGCTTCCCTCGGGATCTCGAGGGAGAAGGGGTCCCGGGTGTCTCTCCCAGCCGCTGGGGTGCCCGGCAGCCCCAGGCTTGTGGCCACATGGCTCCCATCCCTGTCTCTGTTGTCTGGTGGGTCTTCTCTGTCCATCCATGTCCACACGTCCCTCTTCTGATAAAGACAGGAGCCATCGAATTAGGGCCCAACCACATGACCTCATCTTAACATGATTGCATCACCCTATTTCAAAATAAGGGTGTGTTCACAGACTCCAGCCCACGCCGTTGGGACCGCCATTCACCACACGACGGGGACCCTCCAACAAATGTGCGAAACACCCACTTGCTTCTCTGCATTGCTCAGGCCCTTACATTTCCTTTGCTCCTGCTTCCCATGTTTCCTGCGCCCCACCTTTGCCAATCTCACACCCTCCTCTCCCGTCCCTGTGGCTCCCCTGCTCAGCCAGCCCATCCCCCCACCCCCCGTAGCTCTTTCTGTGCCGACCACTAGCCCAGCAGGAGTGTCTGAGCCCGAGTGACCCCTCGGGCCTGCCCCCGGCTGACTTATTGAGCTGTAAATACTTCCCCGTACAGAAGGGCAGCTTTGTGTCCTCCGTGTGCTTCCCAGGGTCCCCTCCTCACCTGCCCTGCCAGGCAGCTTGTCTGTTTTATGTCCCACCAGTCAAAGCCCTGGGGCCCCGGGACCCCACCCCCACCCCGGTGCATAAGGCTTCCTTATCTCCTTCCCAGACGGTAAATAAGCCGCTTCTCAAACACCTAAGTAATTTGACCGGGTTGGAGAACATGTGGACGGTCAGTTTGGAGAAGACGATCCATGTGAGCCGGGAGTGGCGTCCCATAGTAACGGGCTCTTGTGTCCCCTCTGCCTTTGGTGTGTTGGTCACGCTTGGGCTCGGCTGCAGTGTCCAGAGTCAGGGGTGACAGAGGATTGGTTGGGAACAGGGACGTGGAGCCCTGGCATTGTCGTTAAAGTTCCCTGCTGTGCAGAGGGAGAAAGCCTCTTGGATAATTAGAAGGGAAGACTGTCCCACCTCTAGCTCTGTGGGGTGCTGACGGATCCAAGTTAGCCACGTTCTCAGCCGCCTGGGCCTGGCCCCTCCTGGCCGGCTCAGTCATGTCTGGGAGGGTTTGGGGTGGCCCTAAAGGGAGCCTTGTGAGCTTGAGAAGAGCTTAGGAAAGGTTAGTACAAACCCCATATTTTGCACAAAAGGGAAATAAAGCCAGAAATTTAAATGAGAGCCTGTGAAGAGCCCCAAGAGCCAACACAACATGGTGCTTCCTTTTCAGAGAACTTTCTGGCTTTCATTTTGGCCTCTAGAGTATTAATGATGGTTGCGATGGCGGACCTAACTACCTTGGCCCCCCTCCCGCTTAAATTACGTGCAAGTGCTCAGTAAAAATTAGTAAACGATGTCATTGCTTACATGCACTTGCAAAGAGAGGTGGAGGCGTGGCCCAGACCCAGGAAGAGGAAGGAAGCAGGATCACAACTGCCCTGGGCTGCCAGGGCAGGAGCCACTTGCGGTGGTCCTGCTCTTGGAGAATGTCCCCATGGTTTATTTTATCTGAGACAAAGAGTTGTGTTTTGCGGGTGTCATGCACGGGCTCCCCAACGGTGAAAGATGGTGTCCCCACGTGGCTCCGGGTGCATCCCTGGGCCCCAGAGTAGAGGGAACACTAGTACGGCCTGCACAGCTTGGGGACAGGCAAAGGGCTTCTGCAGATGCATCAAATCCTCCAAGCCCTTGGGCTGGTCTCCCCAGACAGAAATGCTACACTAGAGAGAACACCCAGCAGAGGGAACGTGCTGATGGGATTACGTGAACGAACACCTTAGGTTACTGATGTCACTTGGAATTGGAGGTTTTACATTTCCTTCAATCAGGAGAAACAAGGGGTTGAGACAAAAATCAAATTTGGCCTCAGGAACGTGAAAGAATATACATTTCTTGTACCCTAAGCAAGGCCTCTGAACGATCATCAAGATCATCAAAGCTCAGCTGCCACAGGGCTCTTGGGTTTCAATGTCAAACCAAGAATGAACCCGTGGGGTCCAGAGAGCTGAGTGTGGTAGGTAAGCATTTGGTAGCAAATGATGAGACCTAGGGGCTACAGTCCTTGCCTCAGCCCTGGCCCGAGGGGGTGAGCACAGAAGGCGCTACCATGAGAGACAAGACTTGGGCCCACACCCCAGGAAACCTAGTGTACATGCCAGGAATGTTGTGGGGGAATCCCAGGCCCAAGAGTTAACATGAAGACTTGGCACTGACTTTCATAGGAAACTAGTCCTCAAGGGGTCCCCACAGTAAAATCAGCCCTACAGTGGAAAATTACAAAGCACACTTGGAGAGGCTTGGGATGAGTGGTGAGCTAGTAAACAAGGAAGCCAGAAGCAGTAAAAATAAAGGAAGAAAAGACAGAGTGGATTTGAAAACCAAAGAGACCTTCCAGAAATAAAAAATTGTAGTCGGAGAAATGAGAAACTTAATGGGTAGATCAAGGAACAAGAGGGGGCACAGCTGGTGATGAAAAAGACTGGGGACTACGAAAGCAGTGAGGCACCATCGAGAAACCACATAGGGGAGGAAGTTTGACTTCTGTCTGGAAGCAGATTTCAGAGGAGAAATAAAGGGGAATGGAGGAATGATATTCATGAGGTATTGGTGGAGAATTTTCCAGAATTGATGAAATTGGGAATGGTACTGAGGCCCATTAAATCTGTATACAAATAAATCCATAGCTAGAGATACATGGGAGTGGCAAAGGTAGAGGGGAAATATGAAAAGTATCCTAAGAGGGGAAATGACAGACTGCCCGCAAAAGAACAAGAACCAGCCTGATTTCTGCAGTAAACACAAAAGCCAGAAGATGGCAGTGTCATTGCCAGTCCAGAATTCCATACCCAGCTAAACTGTCACTCTGGTGCGAAAGTCATGGGTAACTCTTAGGGTGTTACCACTTCAGTCCTTTATCCAAAGAGCAAGTACGATTCAGGATGAGCTCAGCTGAACCTAGAGGAAGGGTGACGTACAAGCCGTGTAAGCAAAGAAAAGCGCTGGGTTAACAGGTCAGCAAGTCAAAATAAACTCTGAGATTAAAAATCATAAATAATAATGACCACGGGGAGCTTAGATACCCAAAGTTGGGAATCTCAACTTTGGGCAGGCGTGTGGTTGCAATGCCAAGCCTTTCATGGCACTTGTATTTGGTCGCATTTGGAGGAGATTTTGCCAAATTAGATCTGCCTGTAAAAAGTAGTGAAGCTAGCTGCTTACTCTGTGTTCCACACAAGTAAAGGGGAAGGTGAAAAATAAAGAAAGCAATCCAGCAAAACACAGGAAAAGAGGATTAACATGAAAACGAAATAAGAAATAAAATGCAAGATGGAAACATTAAAAATAAAACTTGCCAGTTAAAAAACTCATGGTTCATACATATGAGATACATCAATTAACACGTTAAATTGTATGGTGTTTACAGGATTCATTTCTAAAGTATAATCATAAAAATGATTTTAAAAATTATAGGTAGAAGGTGAGACTATGTTAATCAAGTGCATCAAAATCACATGAAATGGTCTGTTAGACAGAAGCATTACACGGTATATAAAGACTAGCTGAGGCCACAAACCTGAAGTTCATTGCACCCGGTAACACAGTTTCCAGTATGTAAACAACCTTCACAGAATTGCTAGTCGCCATTTGACACGTACAGAGTCTGAACACACATGTCATCGAAAGTAATAGATATGCATATTAAAAGTTTGAAAACCTTAACAAGTTTAATCTAGTGGGCATATATGAATCTCTGCACTGAGCAGTTAGAGAAAACACACTCTTACCAGTAAAATGTGGAACACGAGAGTAGGTGTTGACTCCGTGATAGGCAGTAAGGCAGATATCAGCGGTGTCAAGAATCATTGGCACATAGACCGCGTTCTGTGACCGCAGGCGGAAGGCACACTTTCCATAACTTGGAGCTAAAAGGAAATATTATAATGTAAGTTAGAAGGTACTTGGGTCTGGCTGACCAGCCATATGGAGATTAAATAATTTATTAGATAGCTAAAGAAGACGTTGAAGGGAATTTGTGCACCGAATGCTTATACTAGAAAAGGAAAAAGAAAACTTATGAGTGACAGAAGTTAGAAAAAGAGCAGCAGTGTCAAGATTTGGACAGACAGCTGCAGAAGGACAGGCCAGTGGCCGTTAAACGTTCCAAGACACTCCAGTTCAAGACACATTCTTACTTTTTTTTAAATGTGTATTTAACTTTGAGAGAAAGCAAGCATGTGTGCTAGTTGGGGGGTGGGCAGAGAGAGAGGAGGAGACAGAGGATTCGAAGCGGGCTCTGCACTGACAGCAGAGAGCCCATCCAGGGCTCCTGAGCTGTGAGGTCATGACCCGAGCCGAAGTCGGTCCCTTCACGGACTGAGCCACCCAGGCGCCGCATCTCATGACACGCTCTTAAGATGCAGAGTGAAACAGCACTATGTCAGATTCATCAGATTGGCAGACATTTTTAAGCCCCTAAACACCAAATGTTGGCATAGTTGAAGGGGAAACAATTGGATTGACATTGATCGTGACCACAGGTGTTTCAGGCACTCTTGAGACGTATGTAAATGAGAGACTTCAAGGCCCTGTGACATCACTTTCGCATCCAGGTGGACGCTTTCAAGGAATTCGTGTATGTGTGCAGGATGAGACGTGTGCAGGGGGTGATTAAACCCTCGCAAAACTGTGGGGACAGCTTCCTGCCCTTCATTTGGAAAAAGGACAGAGAAACCATGCGTTGTTCATACAGTGAAATATTACACAGTCATTAAAATCAGTGAACACCAACAAAGATAAATCTCAAGGTGACTTGGGGCAGGGGGAGACCTAACAAAGTGATCTTTCAGAGAAATTTTCTAAAAATATAAAATAGTAGAAATGTGCATTGGCATGGTACGTAACCAGTTTTTAAGGGAAGGAGGGAGAAACAGAAGTATGGATTTTAGATGCATTCTAGAATGTTTAACTTTTTAAAAAAGTGCTCTAAATTAGATACAGCAAAATGTTAGCATAAAACAATGATGTTATTATGTATACAGGTATCTGTTATATTAATATTTGTATTTTTGTATGTTTGTACCATTTCAGTATTTAAAACTGTTAAATTAGAAAGAACTAATATCGGGGGTACTTGGGTGGATCCGTCAGTTCAGCATCTGGCTCTCGGTTTCGGCTCAGGCCATGATCTCCTGTGTCTGTGAGTTCGAGCCCTGAGTCGGGCCCGGTGCTATCAGTGCAGAGTCTGGTTGGGATCCTCTCTCTCTCCCTCTCTCTTTGCCCCTCCCTTGAGCATGTTTTCTCTCTCTTTTGCTCTTCCCCTCTCTCAAAATATATAAACCTTAAAAATTATTTTAAAAATAATATTGTGCAAAACATTGGGCAAAAGGAGATGTGAGTGGTATGAATTCCGGAAGCAAAAAGACCGTGCTGTTGCTATTTGAAGAAGAAGAGGTCTGCACGCAGAATCCAGGACAGTCACCTCAGAAACTGTTGTACTTAGGAGGACAGTTCAGTGAAGTGGCAAGATAAAAGCAGAATATACATAGTGGACAGACTATAAAGATGTCCCTGGACCCGTGACATGCTGTCACCTCTCACGGTGCAGGGAATTTGCAGATGGGATTAAGTTAAGGATTTTGAGATGGGAAATGATCCCGGATGACCCAGGAGATTCCACTCCAGAGGTCCTTCTACGGGGAGGCAGGCGGGTCAGAGCTCCTAGCTGGAGATGTGCCGCCGGAGGCAGAGGCAGTGCTAGATGCCAGGGAAGTGCCCCCAGCCAGGCGTGTGAGGCTTCCAGAGGCTGCAGAAGCAAGAACAGAGACCCCCAGAGCCTCCGAAGGAACGAAGCCCTGTCACTACCTCGGTGTTAGGACCTGTGACCTCCAGAACTGTGAAACAATATATTGGTGTTGGTTTATACCACTAAGTCTATGCTAACTTGTTACAGCACCGATAGGAAATGAGTGCAGTATGTAGAAATCTCAGAGTTGTCCTATAAGCCTTCTTAAACCACCAACCCTTCCTTAGACTGCTTAGATAGAAATAAAAACAGTTCACACACTAGTAACGAGAATCATAGGATACCTAGAAAACTACCTAAAAATACAGGTGAAAGTCTGTGTGAAGAAAATGACACAAAGATTTCCTAAATGAGTGAGAAGGTCTGAGACTGAGACACAGGCCATGCTTTCTCCCTACTGTCCAGAGGGCAGTTCCAGACAAGTCATATGTAAATGCAGCGCTTTCTCCATCAACACCCCAAGCTTTAAATCAAAGTGATCAGGATGATTCTAAATGCAATCTGGACAAGAAGTAGCCACGAAACGGAGAAGCATGCCCCCGAAAGCAACATTTGTTCTTGATGTCAAAACTTGTAACTTACTTCAGTTATCATAAGTTAACAATGATGTGACACTATCACAGCAACAGGCCAAGAGCAGTGGGGTGGGGGGCAAGGTCAGAAATGAAGAGAGGTTGTTTTAGAGGGGGCAGCCTTGTCCCTCCACGGACATGACCTTTTGGCGGAGACTTGACCTTGGAGAAACAGTAAAGATCTGAGGACAGGCTGTTCTGGTTGACTGCATGATGAGGGACCAGCTGGGTGTGTTTTTGAAAGAGTAAGGGACCCTCTTCCAGTGGAAGAAGAATATGGGAAGATTAGAGAACATTCCAGAAGCGTTGATAACATGGATATTAGCTGTTCACCACGACATCTTAATTTCTTCCCAAAGGCTCTGTTATAGGCGCTCCCCTGGGGAGGGCACTGTGAGTGTATGAAGTTACCATGACATCTACCTATGGTTTTGGTCCCTCTGAGCTTCTGGGAGATGCAGATATAAGACCTGTGTCAGGACATGGGTGCCGTCCATGGAGATTCTGCCCTGCCCATTCCAGCGAGGCGAGGCTTTCCCCAGGATCTCCTGGGGTTGCTGCTGGACATCTAGGCACATTCTTTCCAGTCCTGATGTTCCCTCCAGGAACGGGGTTGTTGCTGGTCTGCTCTAAGTTTGTTCTTGGATGGGTTTGGTTCATGGAAACTATAGCTTTTCTTTGTCCTCCACAGTGTAAAGCAGGTGTTCCTGGCCCCCGATGCATACTTACAGCATTTGACAAACGCCATTGCCGTTACTGTGAGGGTGCAGTGGCCCTTTTTTAGAAGCTGCCAGGTGGCTGCAGCGTGAAGACAGAGCTGAGCTCCCCTGGTCTAGACGGTGTAGGGTCCCGAAGCATTGGTCCAGAGCCTCACAGGTGGACTTGATCACTGCACCAGGGTCTCCTTTGTTGTCTGTAGACTGAGGAAGGTGTGGCCTCCGGGGTGAGTGTCCGTCTGCTGAGAGTGAAGGGGATCTGGAAAAACTGGGCGCTCAAGCTCAGAAGAAATCAGTGGCGGCCTGACCCCAGGATCTGAGCAAAGCTGAGGGTGGCCGTCAGCCTCCAGGGAAGGACACGTCCAACACAGTGGCCCCTCCCCCACACCTGCCGCTTCCATTAGCCCCACCCAACCCCCCACTCTTACCTGGTTTGTCCACCTGGGCTCACCTTCTCCCTCCTTCCCCAGGGGCACTCGCTGACCCAGGACTACCCTGTAATGTGGTGCAACCATCAGCACGCACCAGTCCCAAACATTTTTAGCGCCCCAAAGGAAGACCACATACCCATTAAGAGTCACTCTGCAGTTTCTCTGCCCCCAGCCTCTGGCACCCATTCGTCTGCTTTCTGTTTCTATAGGCTTCCGTGATCTGGACATTTCATATAAACAGATAGAGCCAAGAGTGCTCCAGTGATTAAGTCAGTGGCGTAAGGTGCTTGATACCCACACACGCGCATTTCTTCAGGCCGCGTTAGGTGTTAGGACTAAAGCATCTGACAAGGAAATACTGGGGCCGTCTCTGAGTGAAGCCTCGTTCTGGCCCCAGTAGATGGTCTCACAGCATCTTGCTGGGATGGGGGGAGGGCAGGGGTGGTCACACCGAGCTCTCCGCGTCCACGCACAGGGCAGAGGGTGCAGGAGGGCCTGTTCTCTTCTCCGACTTCTCAGAGAGGAGCTGCCTGGGGAACTGAAAGACTAAGTGTGCGCTTGTCCGTGTGTCCATCAGCGGTGCAGGGAAGCGGTCGGTGGGCGTGGTGAAGAGTTAGTGCACGTTCCCACCTCCACGTACCTGGTCGATGGAAAAAAGACCCTCCGAGAGGCCGCGCTGGGTCTGTGTGGGGGAATAGCAGCGACCACTGGCTGGCTTCTCCTCAAGCCTCCTCAGTTGACCAGAAGGAACGACCCCTTAACTTTCCTCTCTCACGTCTCCACCGCTTCCCTTCCTTTCTGGATAAATGTTTCCGTGTTGAAGAAGATCCTTTGTTTGTATCTTTCAGGATACACAGCCCTGGCTGGCTTTAGGACATTGATGTAAGCAAACGTCCTAAAAGGGAGGGAGGGAGTGTCAGAATTATCTCAAGCTGGTCCCCTAGAGGGAGGAGATGAGAGCCGGCAGTGACCACCAAGCCCCGGCCTGGAGCTGTCTTTGCTGGCCGGCCTGGAGACACAGGTCTTCCCATTCCCCCTGTGTGTGCGGCCGTTGCTGGTGTCTGCTGGGAGCTATGGTTTGTCACAGGGCTTTGGAGACAGTGTCATCAGTGTGGGGGTGGGAATTACCATCCAGCTCATGCCCAGAAGAGAGCACTGTGATGTTCACGTGTCATGTGCTGTGGTCCAGCACAGTCTGGTGACTGTTTTATACGCCCACCGGGAGCATTCGGGTCGTGCAAACCTTGACAAAGCATTTGCATATTAAGCGACTTGGAAGTGCTTCCTACAAAACCCTGTGATGAAACTGGGCTCTGGCCAGAACCCCGTGAAATGGGGTGTTTCTCACAATCAGGGCGCTTCAGACTGTCCAGCCACGTTGGACTTCGCGTTCAGAGACTCAGGGTCTGGGATGGGGGCCACTGGGGCCAGGGCTCCCCCAGCCCGGCCCGTGCTGCTGCACCAATGACGAGTGTACCTCCAGAATGTCACCCTACTTGGTTCCGCCCATCTTTTCGGGGGGCGTTTCCCTCATCCTGGCTTCGTGTCCTTCATGAGAATTCTCTTCTACAACTTAATTTAGTGCCCTGAGAAAGGGGTGGCTTGGAGACAATCAAGGTAGAATCTAATGATGCGGCTAATGATGATTCGTGCTAATTAGTGACCCTTTTCCAGACGGCTGTGCATCCACTCTCCCCTGTGAAGTCGAGCCATCCCTCCTTAAAATCCACGGCCCCCCGACCCCCTGCTGCCTCGGGCCACAGGACATGGAGGGGCCAGGATCCATCCTGTGAAATGTTCCTCAAGGGTCCACTGGAAATCCTATAATTTTCCATCCAGTTAAGGCAGTGATAACAGATATATGCCATCTTTCCATCTTACAAGTTCATTTTGTAAAAAGTGTAGGAACCAAAAGATTCAAAACATGAATATATCTTATGGTCATTTTCAGATTGCTCAATTATATTAGTTTTGTCTGAAGTGAGTTCATCTCATGACTGTCTTGTCTGTCTAGCGTTGGTTTTTTTTATGTGTTAATGGGGTTTAGCATGCATGTCTACCTTGAGTCCTCTCCCAGTTCCTGACCCTACACCAGGCATGTACACCCAGGCGCGCGCGCACACACACACACACACACACACACATATAGACGCACACCATGTACACACAGAATCACACTGCCTCACACACATCTGCTCATTTCCTCTCCTTCACCAGCTGAGGGTCCCGTCCCGGGAGAGACCGAGCCCCACTTTCCAGCCCCACCCACTCTCTATCCCGGGCACTGTCAGGCCTGCTAGCATTCCCGTGTGGGGCCCTGCCCGGGTCCCCTGCTCCTGCCCCGGGTGCCAAGGGACAGAGCCTTCAGCAGCACTCAGCCTGGACACCTTTGTTCTGTCCCCACCCGGGATTAGCTCATTTTTCAGGATGTGTCTGTTTCGTGATGAGTTTTTCCTCATTGAGGCTTTGAGGTGGTGTGGCAGCAGGGAGGTGGCCTTTCTGACTGTGAATTACACCACGAGTCCGTGAGGTTAGACTAGATCGAGGGCTTGCAAAGAGAACCACGGCTGATCCTCATTTTCGGGCTCTGTAGTTTTGAGTTCACCCCCTGAGTAACGTGTACGTATGACCCCAGAGTCAGTACTGCTGGGCACTGGGGGCACGGAGGCATGCCCAGCGCCGTGAACATCTAGAGTGGCCGGACACACACGCTCCTGGCTGAGGCCCAATGGGGTGACACCTGTCTGATTGTTCTTGCTCACACGGTAAACAAGTGTCCTTTTCATAGTTTTAGTCTTTTTTTGGCATTTTTGGGCCTTTGGGGGTGATTTTGCAGTTTCGTTTTTTTTCAATGTTTATTCATATTTTGAGACACACAGTGAGTGAGCAGGGGATGAGCAGAGAAGAGGGAGACACAAAATTCAAAGGAGGCTCCAGGCCCTGAGCTGTTGGCACAGAACCTGATGCGCGGCTCGAACTCTCAAACTGTGAGATTGTGACCTGAGCTGAAATAGGACTCAACTGACCAAGCCGCCCGGTGATTTCCCCTGGGGACAGTGCTGCAGGGCTCTCCGGCGTTCCTAAGCACCAGGAGGCTGTGATGTGCCTTATGGAGAGACCATGCCAGAGAAGCTTCTTTTGGGCATGAGCTGCCCGCGGTGTTGGCCGTGGGCTCAATGTCCGCGAATCAACAATGCATGTTAATAAGGTGTCTTTAAACACAATCACGTAAAATGAGGCTACACCCCAATCGGTGAAGCTGCCTCGACCCGAGGCCCGAAGGAACCAAATGCTGTATTTCCCCGGGAGCAGCGGTTCTGTGTTTGCGAATGCAGTGTCTCTCAGAACATTCTAGAATGTAATCACACCAGTGACAGGGGTGGGCTGTGTTCATGTGAGAGAACATGGAAGGCTTCCTGAGCAGGCAGCCCTTTCTTGCCGCCCCCGCTCAGCCCCGCTGTTCTCTGACCCCTCTCTCCCCTGCAGGCTACTTCCTGAACTTTCTGGAGCCCGTGAACAACATCACCATAGTGCAAGGCCAGACGGCCATCCTGCACTGCAAGGTGGCCGGAAACCCGCCGCCCACCGTGCGGTGGCTGAAGAACGACGCCCCGGTCGTGCAGGAGCCGCGGCGCGTCATCATCCGCAAGACGGAGTACGGCTCCCGGCTGCGCATCCAAGACCTGGACACGACCGACACCGGCTACTACCAGTGCGTGGCCACCAACGGCGTGAAGACCGTCACCGCCACCGGCGTGCTGTTTGTGCGGCTCGGTGAGTCGGGGCGGCCCCGCGGCGTGGCCCTCAGCCAGCCACGCTCACAGCTGTGCAGCGGGAGGTGACCTCGCAGTTTGAAACCAGCAGAGAGGAAACCAATAAACCATTTCCCCGGGGCCTCTTCCGTTGTGCACCAGGGCCCGGCTTACCCTGCTGGCCCGTTACGAGTCATAAAAGAAAACAGACACAGGTGGAGTGGTCTGTAAATCTGGGTGCAGAAAATAACCCCAGACACAAAGGTGAGCTTCGAGGCGTAGGGGGAAGGCCGTGTGCCCGGGGCAGGCCGCTGTGCAGACCGGGACTGACGGGGACCCGGGCATCTACTGCCCGCAGAAGCCTGGGCCCAGCTGAGAGCCAGAGCGGAGCCCACCGATGGTTCCGCACACTTGTGCCCGTCAGAGGTGGTGAGGAAATCACACGGGACCGGAAGGGACGTGTCCGCCATCATCCCAGTTGTGAGGGGGTCCTCGCAGTGTCCCGGCCCCGTCAGACCATTCGGGCCCCGGTTAGAAACTAGATCTTGTGAGTCAAGGTTGGAAGAGCCGAGAGAGAGAGAAGATGGCAAAACCTCCCCAAATCCCTCCAAGTGGTTCTGCACACAGAGCGCCTCTTCCGTATTGTGGGGTTTTTGCCGTCCCTGCCACAGCTGAGTCCCGGGCCGAAGCCGGCTCGCCACAAATGGGCGCACTGGGCTGCGGCGCCTTTACCGTTGGCTGGATCGGAAAAAAGTTGTCTTCCAAATTATGAAGTATTAATAGCCTGTCTTTTTTTTTTCCTTTTTAGGCCCAACACACAACCCAAATCATAACTTTCAGTAAGTATCTGTTTCCCTCAAACCATTTTCTCATTGCCTGAGGGTTTCCGTTATGTAAGAATCCAGGGTTTTCCATCCAGCAAACACGTGTTTGCCGGATCTGCCGGAGGCTGGCTGGACTTCACACGAAGGCGGCGGTGGGCTGGCTCTGGGCTGGCACGCGGCTCTGTTTTCCGTGGCTCGGTGTGGGGGAGAAATGTCTAAGAGCAGCCGTTCCTCTCAGGGCCGGAGGGCGCCTGTGGGCGTGCAGCCGCGGTGCTGGGGCCCGAGTGTCCTGAGCACATCGGAACAGGGAGGCCGTTCCCACGGAAACCCCAGCCCCGCGCAGGTGCTGGACACGTGTGGCCCGTGAGCCTCAGCACAGCCGCCGGCACCCGCAGGCCTCAGGCCGCCTTCCGAGGTGGAGGCCCTGAGCCTCCGATCCGGGCTCATGCATCTCTGTCAATGAGGATGTGTCCCGCTGTGACCCCAGGCCCTGCGTCCCTGATGGATCATCCTTCCCTCGCTCCTGGCCATCGTGGGAGATTCTCCTCTGGACCCCACATGGCCTGTCATCCTGGGCACGAGACCGCGGTCCTCGGGGCTGTGCTTGAGGTCAGCAGAGGCTGGTGGGCTCATTTCCTGTGCAGACCTATCTCGGAGCCGTCGCCTCACCCCCAAGTTCTGAACGGGGAGCACCGAAGCCGCGTGTGGGCTAGAGTTGGCTCATCCATGTTCCCCTGGAGCCTCGTCGGCCCAGGCCATGGGGCGTGTGGGCGGCAGGCCCCCTGGCAGCGTGCACCAGGCACGGTTCGCAGAAGCCAGATGCTCGAGAACATTCTGTGCTGAGCACACGCCCTTAACCCGCGTTCGTGCGTAGAGTGAGGCACAAAGTCACATCCAGGGCACAGCCGTGAGTCTTTGGAGGAAGTGTGGTGCTTTCAAAAGTTGATTTATTTTTTTTTATATACTTACAGATTTTATATAAATATTCTATAAGGCAAACATACAATATTGGAAAATAAGATAAAAATAATTTATATGTAATTATAATGTAATTCATTGAATACGTAAGTATCAACTATATTCACATTTTATTTTTTTAATGTTTTTTATTTATTCTTAAGAGGGGGGGGGAGAGAGAGAGAGAGAGAGAGAGAGAGAGAGAGAGAGCAAGCATGAGCAGGGGAGGGACAGAGCCGGAGAGGGAGACACAGAATCCAAAGCAGATTCCAGGCTCTGAGCTGTCAGCACAGAGCCTGATGCGGGGCTCGAACTCAGAAGTCATGAGATTATGATCTGAGCCGAAGTCGGACAGTCAACCAACTGAGCCACCCAGGTGCCCCTATAGTCACATTTTATAGAAAAATTCAACATATTTTTGTTTTTTTTTTTCTTTTTCTTAATTAAGGACCAAATCAACACATTCCTGTCAACCATTCAGACTGTTCTGGTCCAGGGAAAGTTTCCCCAGCCCAGCCCCCAGGATGGCCTCCTCCGTCGGGTGGGAGCAGGGTCTCTCTGAGCATTTGGCACATGTGTGCATCTGGAGAGGGCCACCCTCGGACTGCTGTGCACTTTTTTACATAAAGGACATTACACTGGACAGGCATATTTTAAATTTCCCTGATTGTCTTTCTCCCTGTCTCTGCGCCCGGAGGAGCATGGGACATTCCCACCGCGATGAGAATTTCCCTTGTCCCACGGCCGCCGTGGCCTCCCTGTGTGTGTCCCGAGGCTGGCGTTTCTCTGGGGGAGATTCTGACATGTGGACACACAGGGCACAAGGCCACCTTATGTCAGCGATCTTGCCGAGTAGGCGTGCACGGGCTCCTTCCCTGTCACCCACGTGAGGACCCGTTTCTCCCTCGCTTACAAGGTGGTTCCCGTAAGTCTCTCCGTTGTGGCTGCTCTGCAGGAGGCACGCTGGTATCAGCCGCTTGGTTCTCCCTGCCACCAGGGATGTCTGCTCGCTGACAGGCATTTCTTGACGCTCATGGTTCCTCTCTGTCACCTGTCTCCTTGTCTTTGGCCCCTGCCCTCCCATTGTTCTGTCGTGATTTTTAGTAACCATTTATGTCTTATTTCCTGATCACATAAAAATTAAAATTTTCCTGTCATTTATCAGTAGACCCCAGTAATTTTAAGGTTTTCATGTCATGTCTCACAGGACACGCTGATTTCCTTTAAGAATTTTGGTGGTGATTTTGGTAGGAATTACAAGGAATTGTAGGATAAGGTTGGTGAAAATTAACATCTAGATTGAATTGTCGTGTCAAGGACCATTTTCATCATGTTTTAAGGTGCCCTTTTCTTCCCTGACATTTTATTAGGAAAAATTTCAAACATATGGAAAATGGAAAAGCAGAGAGAATCTGACAGTGAACATCCAATCCACATACCCACCAACTAGACCCCGCCACTTAGACCTCCTCCTGCTGGCTGTAGCGCCTGCCTCCCCATCCATCAGTCCTTATTTGTTTACTGTATTTCACAGTCAGTTACAGGCATTTGTGCACATGTACGTAAACATTGCAGCGTGGAACTCACTCACAAGAGTTCAGTATCTGTGGTCTTCTTCTTCCTTTTTGAGTTGAAACTTACATACAATGAAACACACAGATCCTAAGTAGCCCCTTAATAAGGTCCAGCGAATGCAAAAAAATCTCTCAGTGCAAACCTTATGTCCAGGCACAGAACATTCCTATCACTCTAGAAAGTTCCATCATGTAGCTTCTGAGGCAACTCCCCTCCTCCTCCAGCAACCACTGTTCTGTTTTTCTTTTCTTTTTTCTACCATGGGCTTGTTTTACGTGTTCTGGAACTTCACAGAAATGAAATCCTACAGCACGTAGCCACTCAAGGCTGGCTTCTTTCACTTAGCATAATGTTTTTAAGATTTATTTGTGTTGTACCTGTGTCAATAGATCACTATTTTTTATTGCCGAAGCGTGTTCCATTGCATGATCACACCAATCGATTTAGCCACCCCTCTGTTAATGGATGCCTCAGTAGTTTGCATCTTTTGACTATTATGAATAAGGTCCTAAGGATATTCTCATCCATGTTTTGGTGGACATATATTTTCATTTCTGTTAGGTAAATACCTACAAGTAGTGTGGCTTCTAGGGTATGTGTGTGTTGAATTTTGTAAGAAATACCAGACTTCCCCTTATAAGAAGAGGGAGACACCTCAGAGCTCTCTCACCCTCTCCATCTCCTTCTCCTTCTCTCTCTCCCCCGCCCCCTCTCTCTCTCTCCCCCTCCCTCCCTCTGTCTCTCTGCTGTGTGAGGACACAGCGAGAAGGTGGCCCTCTGCAAACCAGGAGCTGAAGCAGTGGCACTTTGATACTGAACTTCTCAACCTCCAGATCTATGAGATGTCAGGTTACCCCATCTGGGCCATTTGTCACAGCAGCCTTAGCTGACTCATACATCCGCCTTATTATGGAACCATTTTTTTAGATCTCCTGGCCATTGTCTTTTACTCTTTCATCTGGATTTTTGTCAGTTTGTATTTTTATTGGAGTTGCATGGAAATCCAAGTTTTGCAGTTACTTTTTCACATGCAGAGGTGACAGTGTACTTTCTTTCCTTTGAGCATACTAATATTATGTTCCCATGTAGAGCTCTGGAGTTGAGTAGCGTTACAGTTCTAGCCTGAAGTCCCCTCGGTCGGGTGAGTTAGTCTTTCAGTGGGCTTCTGAATTGACCGGCTGTGTTGTGGTGGGAGATGACCACCGTAATCGGGCACCCGGTGGTCTGGGGCACCCATGCCTGACCGTGATTGTGTGTAGAATGACCTCCCCCTCCTTGTGGCATCTCTGGAAGTTAACCATAACCAAGACAGAAAGAGGGCTAAGCAGTGGGCTTCAGACAGATGCGTCCACAAGTTCTCCATCTTTGTCCCTGGAGTGTCACCCGCTCATCCCGCCTGTGACTCTTCACTTGGGACATTTCTTGAGGCTCTTTCCTTGTTGGACAAGAGGGGTGCTGGGCCCTCAATTGGGGATCTGTGCAGTGAGTTACAGAGGAGCCGCGGCAAGTCCCCGAGTGCAGCGGGTCAGGGTTGGGACATGCTGCCACCCTGAAACATGAGTGGGGACAGCAGTGGTGAATCCTGCCCAAGTTCATGTCCCCAGCTGCTGCCCTCATACGCCCGTGCGCCCAGCCAGACACAGGCGGTTTGCTGAACACCGGTTCATGTGTGCCGAGGGAGGCAGAGGAATTTACGACCGTTCAAACATTGCTCTTCCTTTCATCTGTTCGCAGGGAGGTGAGGAGGGTGTGTACATGGGGAGCCAAGGCTTTCAGGACAGGCTGGTAGCCCACTGACGCAGGTTCAAAGTCAAGGTTATTACAGCATACTCAGGTAGCAGCCTGGGGAACGGGAGGGGATTAATGTGACCCTACGTGTCTCACATTTCCTATGTGGGTTTCCTTTTTTATCTGCTCTTTGAAAAAGTGGCTCATTTTAATGAGTACAGACCCATACATACACCACGGGGCAGCCTGGTGGCATGGCCATGAGGTGGCGGAGGGGCGGGTGGCCCCTGAAACCTGCATGTGAGAGCTTCTGTGTTTCCTGCATTGCTGTCCCAGACCAAGTTCATGGGCCACACGTGTGTGCACACCTAATGTGCTTCAACAAACACTGCTTCGTGGAAGCTGTGTTTTTCCTCTGGACAGTTAACATTTACGTTAGGTGTTGGCTCCCAGGACGCTGTCTTCCCTGGGGCTGTGTCCTGAGCCCTTTCCTTACTTCACAAACTGCAGGTGACTCCGAGGCTTTGGCCACTCCCCACCCAAATGCTCGTGGCCCTGGAATCCCCATTTCCAGGTCTGACTCTCTCCCCACCTCGAGGCCCCCAAACTCAGCCACACAATGGGTATCTCTGGGCAGGTGACTCAGAGGCACCCCACGGTTGGCGTGTCTGAACAGAACTCGGTGCTCTGCTCCCTCCAACTCCTTCCACTGCTCTTTTTAAGGAACTTTCATAACCGAGCTCAAACTTTATCCTAATTATAGGAAAATAGCACTATAAAAAAAATCTAAGACTGCCAAGCCAGTGATTAAAACTGACTTCCGGAGAAACCAAGCTGCCTTGCTGTTGGTAAGTAAGCTAACTCAGGCAGAAGGCTGGCATTGAGCATTTGACGTGAAAGCTGTGAAACCACCCACCTAATCAAACTGAGCTGTTGGGAGGAGAGAAGCCGGCCCAAGTCTTTTTCTCTGTGATTTCTCGTTAACGACAGGTTCCATTTCTTGGAAAATGTAACTCCTTAAATCCCACAGGGCAGAACTTATAAAAGATAGAAAGTTGCTTCATTTTAAGATGTTCTGATGTGGATAGTAAGTGACTGAAGAGGTAATCGTGGGTGAAGTGATTAGGGTATTCACACACCTCCTTCATTCAGGCCGCGCAGGCGACACTGACGAAAATGTTTGTGCTTTAGTCGTGATGACGGTCCTAGTGCTGGACATGTAGTAACACATTTAATGCCTCCACTTAGTCTTTTTGTTTTCACTTGAGCCCACGCATTAGCTGGTATGCCCTGTGATGCGTGGATGAACGCTTTTACACACCAACCTCCAAAGGCATGCAAGGAAATACCAAGCCTCCGAGGTTTGCCCGGGAGGGACCAACCCCATATGCACAGTGGAGGAGAATTATACTTCTTTCTTGGTGAACTGGTAATGCCGGAGGTGCCGTTCTCTGCCTCTGGACGCCTCGTGTAATCCTGGCCTTAGAGATGGCCATGGCGGAAGCAAGCATTTCTAAGAGGTACTGCGGACCTGGGTTTTTATGACATAGATGTTGATGTTGGGTGTGTTCATGTTGACCACATGGACACTTTTGTCCCATCTAATCCATCAGTATAATTGGATGCTAGGAGCATCTCCTCTTGGAATTAGAAATATAAAGCACAGTGTTTCATTTTTAAGGAAATCGTTCATTCTCTTAACAGATTTATACTGAGGGCCAACTGTGTGCCAGGCCCTGTTCAAGGTGTTGGGCTATAACAATGAAGGAAACAAACACTAAAATTTCCTGCCACTGGGTGCTTGCATCCCCTGGGGAGACTCTGGGGTCTGGCATCTTTTGTGAAATGGAATATCTGAAAGATTCTTCCTGTGGTTTATTCCTGTTTTTTGATGATAAGTATTCTGATTTACGAAGATACTACAGTACATTTATTCACCTGTTGGTGGAAGCTTGGGTTTCCAGTTCGGGGCAGTTACAGTAAAGGCTGCTATGAATGTTTGTGTTCAGGTATTTTCGTGAGCATGTTTTCATTTCTCTAGAATGCATCCTGGCCGTGTGAGTATTGGGTCAGATGGTAACGTGTACATAAGTCATAAGAAATTGCCAGACTCTCCCCCAGAGTGGTCTTTCCATCACACATGCCGTCAGCAGTGTGAACATTCCAGTTATTCCAAATCCACCCCAACTTGTGGTGTCATCCGAATTTAGCCATTCGTCGTCTTGTGTTGTGATGATTCGTGGTGTTTTGATTTACATTTTCCCATCACCAGATGTGGGGCCGTCTTTCCAGGCCACACTTTTGTGAAGTATCTGTTAGGCTTTTGTTCAGTTTTACTGTGGTAACTTCCTCTTGAGTTATAGGAGTTCTTTATATATTTTGTATATGATTCCTCTGTCAAATATGGAAAATCTTTTCTCCCAGTCTGTGGTTTGCCTTTTTGTTTTCATAATGCTGTCTTTCAATGAGCAGGAATATCTAATTTGGGGAAATCTAATTTATCATTTTTTCTTTTATTCATCATGTCTGAGACATCTTTGCCTTTGCTTACCTCCATACTATAAAACATTCTCCGATGTTTTCTTCTATAAATGCCCTATTTTTTTTAGCTTTTATGGTTAGGTCTGTGCTCCATCTCAAAAGCAGTTTTTTGTGTCCAGTAGAAGTTATGGGTTCAGGTTTATTTTTTCCATACAAATATTCAGTTCTTCCAGTACTGATTTTGAAACGACTGGATGGTCCTCCTTAAATGCCTTAGTGCCTTTATTGCAAATCAGCTGACCATAGGTGAGGGTCTATTTTGAGATTCTTTGTCATGTCCTATTGTCCATCCTTATGTCCCAATATGACATTGTCTCGATAATTATAACGCTGTGTGTGGTAAGTTGTACAATCAGATGGTGTAAATTCAGCCTCATTCTTCCTCTTTTCATGATCGTTGTGGCTGTTCTAGTACCTTTGCGTTTGCAAGTAAATTCTAGAACCAGTTTGTCAATTTCTATATAAGCACATAACTTTTCATTGTGAAATAACTTGAAATGTGCAGGAAAGTTACAGGAAAGAGTAAAGAGCAGTCCCAGACCTCTGTCCCCAGGCTTACTACGGCCCATTTCGCCATATTCGACACATCACTTTGCTGTGCGTGTTTGTAATTGTTCCTCTTCCTGAGCCAGTTCAGAACTGGTTGCGTTCATCGCACCTATTTCCCCCTAATGCTTCCGTGCGTGCTCCGTAAGACCAACCGTACCTCCTCACAGAACAGCAGCTTTAGATTCAGGGTGGATGTCAGACCACCGTCGCTCGGCCGGTCCCTTCGCAGCCCGCGTGATGCTGTCCAGACCTCCTCCCTGGGACGGAAGGCTCTCTGTGTGGTTTTATTTATTTATTTTTATTTTTATTTCTATTTTTTAAATGTTTTATTTATTTTTGAGACAGGGAGAGACAGAGCATGAGAGGGGAGGGGCAGAGAGAGTGGGAGACACAGAATCAGAAGCAGGTTCCAGGTTCTGAGCTGTCAGCACAGAGCCCGACGCGGGGCTCAAACCCATGGACATGAGATCATGACCTGAGCCGAAGTCAGAGGCTTAACCGACTGAGCCCCCAGGCGCCCCTCTCCATTTTGTTTCAGTGAGAACGGTGCCTCAGTCTTTCACGACATTGAAATGCAAGGCAGTTATTGTACAGAATGCCCCTGGATTTGAATTTGGCTGATGTTTATGATGTTATGCTGTTCATTATTAGACTCTGGCTCTGCATGTTTTACTTAACGGTAGATCAGGGATGCCTCCTTTTCAGGGGCTTGCATCTGGAGGTACAGGATGTCAGCCGCCCCTTACTGGTACTGTTAATTGTGCTCACTTGGTTCTTTTCTTCTTTTAAAACAATTTCCCATCATATAGTTATTTTTCTTTTCATATGTGAAAATAATTTGTGAGAAAACCCTGTTAGGATTCTGGTGGGTGGGATTGTACTTGGGGAGAAATGACCCCTTAAAGCCATTGAGTGGTCCACCTGAATATAGTATGTATTTCTCTTTCTGTCTCTTTTCTTTCTCTCTATGGTGTTTTGAAGTTTTAAGTGTGCAGGTCTAATATGTATTTTAATTAGGTTTATTCCTAAGCATTTCCGCCATGTCTAAGTGTATAATCCGTGGCGTTAGGTACGTTCGCCCTGTTGGGCACCCATCCTCACCATCCGTTTTCAGAACTTTCTCCTCTTTCCAAACTGAAACTCTCTACCCATTAAACAATGACTCCCCATTTTCCCTTCCCCCCAATTCTTAGCAACCTGATTCCACTTTCTGTCTCTATGAATTCGACTACTTCTTTGTGTACTTTTAACATGATTGTAAATGACGTTTTAAAACCTTTCATTTGCTAATTGTTACATATTCGAAAATGATTATATTGACTTAATCCTGTGGTTTGACTAAGCCTGTACTAATTTTAGGAGTTTAAAAATGTATTCCTCAGAGGGGCATCTGGGGGGCTCAGGCAGTTAATCATCAGACTCTTAATCTTAGCTCAGGTCTTGATTCCAGGGTTGTGAGTTCAAGCCCCGCACTGGGCTCACACTGGGAATGCAGCTTACAGGGAGGGAAAAAAACGTCATTCGTTACTTATATCCTGGAATTTTTCCATGTGTTTCTTCAGACTAATTTTTATTTGTGTACCATTGAGGGGAAGGTGCCTGCCCATGAGCCCACCATCTTCTGTGCCTTTTGTGATTAAACACTTTCTGTCTTTCCTCTGTTTCTTCTTAGTCACCTACTCCTTTCCTTGCTTTTTGTTTTTTTTTATTCCTATATTATAGTTATTCATGTCTCCCTCCCTTGACCATGAATTTGTTGGTGTGTAAGTCTCTTCTTCATCTGTGTCATTAGGCCTTTGATTAGTGCCTGGGACATTAGGAATACAGGAGAAACCCAAAATTGAATGACGGTCACATTGAGATTGTGTGATTTGGTGTGTCTGTTCCCCTTGTGTGGTTTAAGGGATTTTACGGATGGCGGCTTCTGCTCAGTGCTTTTCTTTGGTTTTTTGATGACCCCTTGTACACACTTCTCCAGCTCTGTCACTCCTCAGAGGTCCCCAACTGTGCCCCATAAAGATAAAATATAATTGTGCTTGAAACTAGAAAGTAATTCCCATTTACTTTATCAAAATTCAGAAGCCTGGGGGATGTCACTTTCAGCCCCCTTCTGTTTGTGTCTTTGGACGTTCTCTGCAGCTCAGATTAGATGCCCCCTGAGCTGAGCGAGCCGTGGACGGGACACAGTGGCCTCCAGCACCTTCTCAGCATGTCTTCCCGCCCCCTGCTCCTTCCCTCATCCTGGGGCACCTGACCAGGGGCCAGGACGAAGCCCACAGCAAAGGAGCAGGCTTTCCATTCCTTGACTCCTGCAGTGGAGAAAAGAGATTGCTCACTCTCGTGGGGTCACCTGAAGGGACTGATGTCCGGGGTAGACAGAGCGTGTGCCTCTCAGTGATTCCCTGGCCCAGTGCGGGGGCGCCGAGCCCAGCGGCAGACGGTGACGTGTGGCACACGCCCTGGGGCAGAGTTGACTTGGACTTGGCTGAGGTTGGCAAGTGTAGGCATTGGCTTTCATTTCATCGGCAGTTCGCTCAGCTCAGAGTGGGGGGCGGGGGGCGCTGGGGGCGTACGTGTATTGTTAGCACATGTGCTGGGCTATTTCAACTATGTTTAAGGAATCCTTGACCCAAAGAAATAATGGCTCAGTGAGCTTACAAGACAGGGCATCCAGCTCGTGTTGACACCACAGTCTCTTTGTTTCGATTATTTATGGCTCCAGGTTCTTTTATTTGAGGATAAAAAGCTCCTGCAGGTGCCAAGGAGGGAGAGAGCCAGAGGCGGCTGAAGAGAGGGTGTCCCTCCCACCAGGTCCTTTGTCTCCACTGTTAGGAGCGTCCAGATTTCACATCTGGGAGGGAGCTAAGATAGGGATTTTTAAGTCCGTGTGGGGAATTTGGACACGACACAGAATTTCATTGGGCGGCGGTCTACATCCGTGTAGGGTGAGCCTGACAAGTTGTCAGGCTTAGGGGCAGGTGACAGATTTGCTGGGAAAAACCAGACTTAACGAGAGGCCTAAGGCATCTCCTCAAAGCTTGCCCTGGGAGCCCTGGGTGGGGGCTGGTGGTGGGCGTGTGCAGGCTGTTCCCGTCGGACAGGGGGACCCAGAGGGAGGGCCAAGCTTTTGTGCAGCTCCCCCGTCTGTCCCCCACACTCCTGTGTGTGGTCTGCGCCACCTCCGGCATGCACACATCCGCAGTCTCCCCGTTAGCAGCATCTTGCATTAGTGTGGGGCGCTGGTCTCCTTGCTGATCGACTCAAGGCTGAAGTGGACGCTGGCGCTCACTCTTGGTGATGGACATTCTGCAAATTTGCAGATGTCCAGTTGATTCTTGAACAACATGGGGGTTGGGACACGGACCCCCTGCATGGTTGAGAGTCAGTGTGTAACTTCTGACTCTCCCCAAAGCTTAACTACCAATAGCCCACTGCTGCCTGGAAGCCTTACCGATAACCTAGTCAATAAACACAGAGTTTGTATGTTGTATGTATTATATGCTGAACCCTTATGATAACATAAGCCACGGAAAAGAAAATGTTATTAAGAAAATTTCAAGGGAGGGTCATCTGGGTGACTCAGTCTGTTGAGCATCTGACTCTTGGCTTCGGCTCAGGTCATGATCTCACAGTCCGTGGGTTCGAGCCCTGAGTCAGGCTCTGCGCTGACAGCACGGAGTCTGCTTGGGATGCTTTCTCCTTCTCTCTCTGCCCCTCTCCCTCTCACACTGTCTCTTTCAAAATAAACTTTTAAAAAATCGTAAGGGAGAGAAAACACATTTTCCGCACTGTATTGTATTTATTGAAAACAGTTGCCTGTAAGTGGGCTCATGAGCGTCACGCTTGTGCTGTTCAGGGGACAGTGGCTAGTGACTTCTAGCCACCATCGCAGTGTCCAACGGAGTAGGTCCCCTCCCTCAGAGCCCCCACTTCTTTGCCCTTTCATCCCACACACCACGCCCTCCACCAGCTCTCAGCAACCACCGATCCTTTTACTGTGTCCACAGTGTCGCCTTTTCCAGAATGTCATAGGGTCAGACTCCTGCGTAGGCAGGCTCTTCCAGCGGCCTTCCACTTCGGCTCCTGCATGCAGGGTTCCCCCGTGGCTTTCCATGGCTCGTTTCTGGCACTGAGCACCGTTCCTCTGTCTGGATGGCCCACAGCTTAGTTATCTGTTCACCTACTGAAGGACAGCTTGGTGGCTTCTGACTTTGGGACAGTTACAAATAAAACTACAGTCAGCATTTGTGGGCAGAGTTTGTGCGGTCCTTTTTGATTCATTTGCGTGAATACCAGGGGATGAGACGGCTCGATCAGAAGGTGTAGATTGTAAAGGAAAAGAAGAGACGATGACGGAGGCTCGAGATTCCGGGGTGCTCACGGACCGTGTCTTTCCCAGAGACGACCACCAGGAGGACGGGTTCTGCCAGCCGTACCGAGGGATCGCCTGTGCGCGCTTCATCGGGAACCGGACCATTTACGTGGACTCCCTCCAGATGCAGGGAGAGATCGAGAATCGGATCACAGGTAGGAGCCCCCCGTCTCCGTGCTGAGAGAGTGAGCACCCGCTTGTGTCTGCCCGGTGCTCTCTTGGACAGTCAGTCCCTGCTCTGGGTCTTGGAAGGATTTGGAATCGCCACCGTGGTTTACTCTAGAATGTCCCCGTGTGTCTGCTCACAGTAGCACGTGCAGATTGTTAGAACATACGTCTGATATGCCTGATCAGGCCAATCAGAGGGTCCAGAGTCTTGTCTGTGCGGTCCTCACTGCATCGCAGGGCCCTCTGTCCCCGGGCTGGCCACTGCCGTGTGTCCCGGTGCCCACGGCATTGGATCCCCTGACTTCTTGGTTCTGCCTTCCCTGTCCCGGACCTGTGCTTGGTGACGAGACGCACAGGCCCGCCGTCACTGCTCGAGGGGAGGTTGGCGGCAAGCGGCACACATGGGGAGGCCACACCGCCAGCCCGTGTCAGCCTTCAGTTCCCAGGAATGGTCAGGACTTCAGGTGCCTTCGAAGCGTGGGCAGTGTAGACGATCATTCAGCATGAAGCCGCTGGCTCTCTGTCCCCTTTGGGGTTAGCATTCTGGTTGCCGTTAGTCCTCCACATGCTGACTTCTACTTGACGTGAAGGTCATCTTAGGGGAAATCCTCTGGGAAGTAAGAAAATGAACGAGACCATAGCCCTGCAGAGGCCCGTTCCTCCTGCGCCGTCCCCACAAACAGGCGGACGCCTGTGCCCCCGCAGCCGGGCTCCCCAGGAGATGCAGTGGGGCTTGCGGAGGATGAGGTCCCCTGCTGAGGGCCAGGAGTGAGGGCCCCGGGCAGACGCTCCTGGAGGGGTCACTGGGGTGTCCTTCTAGATGCAGGTCCACCCTGGCCTTGGCTTTCACCTCAGCCTGGAGGGTCTAGGGCCAAGGTCATGCAAAGACCTGCCTGACCCGTGGTGACTCAGCCCCCTGAGGACAGGGCAGGCGTCCAGTGAGAAGCAGAAAGGGCAGTGGAGGCCCAACAGGAGAACGTCTTAGAAACACTGGTGTTTCTCCTTGGAAAATCTCTTCAGGCCATTTGAAGCCGAACTTCCCCGCCTTTGTGGCCACCACGCCCAGTGAAATCTGTACTTTACATTAGGACTTAGTGTCCGCGTGCAAACACACGCGGTATCGCACACACGTGAAACGGGTTACAGGAAACAAAATGCACCCTTATGCACCCAAAATGCGTGATTTTTCTCTTCAGTTTCACTTCATTAAGGGAAAGAAGCAGGTTACAGCCATTCTGACATCCTCTCTCGTGTTCTAATCATCTTTTAAAACGAGAGCCACAGACTCTAGAATTTTACGTCCCGCTAATTGGCAAACCCTGATTCAAGGCACAAGGCGGCCCCTCAGTTACTTCTTCAGGAATTGTGTGAAGCGTTAAACCACTCCGATGTCTAAGCAGACTGATTTCACGGCAGCCCTGGGGAGAGTCTCCACTGAAGATGTCTGGATTTGTGGGTGTTTGAGAGCTGGCGTGGAAGTGGCTCTTGACTCCCTGGCTTGTGGTTTAGGCACCGTGATGGTGTGGAGACGCTCTGTTTGGAGAGCGTGCTTGTCCCAGGGCCATGACTGCACCTCGTGTGCTGATACAGGCTCTGCAGCCTTCCATTCCAGTGTTTGGTCTCAACAAATCACTTGACAGATAAAGACACAGGACCAGAAAGGGACTGAGTGACCCATGGTCCTGTAGTAAATAACAAGGCAGGGGGCTCCCACACCAGCTCATGGACCCCTGGGGCTGCTGCCTGTGCCTGGCAGGTCCCCCCAGGATAACGGGTGCCCGCAGCGCCACCTGCTGGTCGCACTGGGTACTGCAGCACAGGTCCTGAGTAGAGCTGAGCATCCCAGGGACTAAATCCCAGCCTGTCCCATTTTCTCCCCATCTCTGCAGGGTGTGTCGGCAAAGGGGCCTCTCTTTCTCTGGCTACCCCGGATCAAACTGTTACAAGCAGGTCCTTCACAGGTCACAGGGGATGGGCCTCCTGGCAGTGGGCACGCTGGCGGATGCCTTCCTTTGGGCCCTGATGGCCGAGAGCGGGCCAGTGAGGTCTCCCACTACAGGCTCTGCTCACCCTGCTCACCCCCCAGCTCCCACCCGTCTCCTCCCTCCACATCAGGGCTCAGGGTCATTCCCGACTGTGTGCTGCCTTGAAACAGCAAGCCAGCCCATCCTGGCTCCGCACCCTCCTGCCTCTACCTGCCTCTCTGCTCCCTCTATCACTAAGCATGCCCACCCTCCCCGCTTTGAGCGCCCTCCAGCTGTCACCCGGCTCTCCCTCTCACCCCTGCCTCCGCCATTGTCTTCTTAGCCTCGTCCCGAGGTGCATTTCAGGGCGCTGGCCATCCGACCGTCCATCTGTCTGGCACAGCCTTCATCCTCCGGGTGCCCTCCCGCCCGCTCCCCCAAGAGGCCTCCTCAGGCCTCGGCGCCTGCCTGCAGGCCCACAGGACCCGGACGGCAGATGCAGCTCCCTCCTTGGTCCCCGTGCTCTTTTCCCATCTCTGCTCCTAGAAGCCACTGCTTTACCTGCCCCCCTGTGCCTGCAGAGCCCCGGGCACAGCAGGACCCTAGGAAGTGGCTCTTGGGTCTGAAATCCGAATCTTCTTTAACGGAACAAGCATCTAGCTGTATGAGATCCTGTTTTCCTTCTTGTCCTGCTCTGGACTGTGTTCAGGGGAGGGGGACCCAGGGACTTTCCGTGTCTCCGGCAAATCAGGGCAGCTCTCGAGCTGCCTGGGGAGCTCCTGGGTGTGCGCGGGTCAGGGAGGGACAGGCGGGGGGTTGGGGGGCCCTGGTGGGGTGGGGAGGAGAGCAGGCGGAGCGGGGTCTCGGGGTCCCGGGCCCCTGGAGCTAACGCCGGTGTCCCCCCCCCCCCCCGCAGCGGCCTTCACCATGATCGGCACCTCCACGCACCTGTCGGACCAGTGCTCCCAGTTCGCCATCCCCTCCTTCTGCCACTTCGTGTTCCCGCTGTGCGACGCGCGCTCCCGGGCGCCCAAGCCGCGCGAGCTGTGCCGGGACGAGTGCGAGGTGCTGGAGAGCGACCTGTGCCGCCGGGAGTACAGCATCGCGCGCTCCAACCCGCTCATCCTCATGCGGCTGCAGCTGCCCCGCTGCGAGGCGCTGCCGCCGCCCGAGAGCCCGGACGCCGCCAACTGCATGCGCATCGGCATCCCGGCCGAGAGGCTGGGCCGCTGTGAGTCCGGGGGAGGGCCGGGGGTGGGGGGTGGGGTCTGTGAGAGCCCCGGGGTCCCTCCGCCGCGGGCTCAGAGCCGGGCGCCCCTACCCTCTTAGACACCCGAGTGAGGCCCTGCCTCCTTCCGCTCCAGTCCCCTTGTCCGAGGGGGGCGTCTTCCGGACACCTGCCGCACTGACGGGAGAGGGAGGGCCAGCTTCCAGTCCCGCCCTGGGACCCCTGAGCCCCTCTCCTCTCTGACCGGGTCGGGTGTGCTGCCCCTTGAAGGGGCAGGGACCCAGGAAGGGACCACCTTCCTCCCAGGCTTGGGACTGGAGTCCCTTCTTTGGCAAGGCTGGGGGTCCCAGAGCCGGGCGGAGCTCCTCACCAGGCTGACGCCCACATCCTGCCCGCAGGGCTTCCCCAAGGTCTGACCTTGAACAAGTAGTTGAAATACCAGTTTTTCCCATTGCTCGGGGGTGAGGACTACTCACTTCACAAGCCGGGAGGAAGATCAAGTGAGCTCATCTTTAGAAAGTGCTTAGAACAGTGCACACCGGCCAGCTCTGCTCTTGGACGGCCGCACCCCAGGGCTGGCTCCGAGAGCTCGCGGGGTCTCCTCAGGGTCCCCTCCAGGGCTGCAGAGATGCACGTGGTGCCCTCGCTGGGCAGCAGAGCGGGCCTCCGAGGCCGTGGGCCTGGGGGTTCACCCTCCCGCGTTCACTCCGGCTTTGCCTCTGCTGCAAGTGAACGTGAGGTTGGGGTGACGTCCTCATTCTGGAGGCGCTTGGTGGGTCCCAGAGGCCGTCCAGGATCGTGGTAGAACTCGGGATGGGTTTTCTTCCCCACCTGTGTGTGTCTCTGATGCACTCCCAATTTTTTTTAAAAAAAGGATTTTAATGTTTATTTTTGGGAGAGAGAGAGCAACAGAGAGAGGTCAGGAGAGGGGCAGAGAGAGAGGGAGACACAGAATCTGAAACAGGCTCCAGGCTCTGAGCTGTCAGCACAGAGCCCGACGTGGGCTCCGACCCATGAGCCATGAGAACACGACCTGAGCTGAAGTCGGATGTTCCACCGATGGAGCCACCGGGCGCCCCAGATGGACCCCAGATGCGCCCCCGTGTAACACGTGGGCTCGGGGCTCTATGCAGTCATCACTCTCAGTGCTGCTTTTCTTGGAAGTTAGATACTACAGTCTTCTGCTTATTCCGGTTGGGGACATGCAGGCGCGGTCACTTTGCCGCTCCTGCTGGTGCACAGGCTGCGGACGGGCGCCCTCTGCACGGCAGGGCTGGGCCGCCGCCCGCTGCCCCCGGGCCTCCTAACGCCTCTTCCCCCGCAGACCACCAGTGCTACAACGGCTCGGGCACGGACTACCGGGGCACCGCCAGCACCACCAAGTCCGGGCACCGGTGCCAGCCCTGGGCCCTGCAGCTCCCGCACAGCCACCCGCTCAGCAGCGCAGACTTCCCCGAGCTCGGCGGGGGGCACGCGTACTGCCGGAACCCGGGGGGGCAGATGGAGGGCCCCTGGTGCTTCACGCAGAATAAGAACGTGCGCATGGAGCTGTGCGGCGTGCCGCCTTGCAGTATGTACTCCCTCTCTCTCTCTTTTTTTCAAAGTGTTGACTATTGTGTGCGACCTTGTGGTGACATGGGGCTGGCGCTGCCCCCACATCACCACCGCGAATGTTGGTTTTAAGTAAAGCCATTGCTGGTTATGGAAGTAATACCTGGTCTTCTAGGACATTTTACGTTCTAGACAAGTCTGAAGAGTCTGTGCTGATCACTCCTAGGTGCAGCACTGCGTAGACTGGTGTGTACGTCCTGGGGGCCCCGTCACCCCTTTCCTGTGTGCGTGGTGCCGGGGTGTTCGGTCAGGCCTCTTGTTCCCCCACGAGCGTTGTCACAACGCTTCCCAACACGGCCAAACCTTGGTCTGCGAGCACGTCCGTCCCGGAAACACGATTGTCCTGCAAAGCGAGTTTCGAGAGCCCTGGGCTCGGCCGTGATCACGTGATGTTCGGCACCGCCTACTGCTCGTGTCGCCAGACATCACCCCTTGATCGAGTCACGACTTACGGAAATGCGTGCCCGTCTTGCACATTCGCAGAACAAGTTCCTCCCAGTCCGGGGTTCGCTGTATTAGTAAAGGTGCTTCCTGGCCTCCGTCGCTCGGGACACAACACCGCCTGCCCCCCTCCCGCTGCGCCAGCTTCCCGGGGAGCCTAGGAGAGTGAGGAAGAGCAGAGCGTCAGGCTCCTAACGAGTTTCCCTGCAATTTCTCTGTTAAATTATGAACGGGAGGAGAGGGTGTGATTAAGGGGGGCAAACTTTGCAAACGTTATTTCTGTATCGCAGTCATTTACTTGCATTTCGCCGGCTCCCGTCAGCCTGGAGACCGAGAGAAGAGCCTTCTGAGCCTTACAGTTTGGACCCTGAAGGCAGTGGGTTGGTGGGACGTTACTGAGAAGACAGATGGGGAGAGACGAGCGGTGAAGCAAAACCAGGCTCGCTGTGTCCCCGTCGCCCCGGGCCGGAGCGACACTCCACCTGCAGGCGCCAGGAGTGAAAACTGCTCTCTGTTGCCTTCCGGAAATATAATAGGGCAATTCCAAATTGCCACTGTTAACTCAGTGCAGATCCTTTTTATTCTTTCCTTTACTTTTTTTTTGAGAGAATGAGAGCAGGGGAGGGGCAGAGGGAAAGAGCCAGAGTCTTCAGCAGAGCCCAGGGAGGGGCTCAATCTCTGTGAGATCATGACTTGAGCCGAATTCAAGAGCCAGATTCTCGGCTGACTGAGCCGCTCAGGCGCCCCCACCACGGATCTTCACACGGACCTTCAAGAACGCGTGATCCCCGCACGAATACATTTAAGGATGAAAATGTCGCAGCTAGATTATTGTCAAGCTACGCCGTGGAATGCTCCAGTGTCTACAACAGCTTCCTGCACGGGAGGAAGCGCACGGTGTCCTGCTGAGGGAAAAAGGAGTCGCAGGGCAATAGCTGTGCTTGTTCTACTTTCTCTTCCCCCTTCACGCCTCCCTCCTGTCCCTTCTCGGCCCCTTTCTTCATAAAGGGAAGAGGTGCGTGTGCGTGTGCGCGCGCGTGTGGAAGAACACATACCCACCTACATTTTATGGGTGAAGTTTTGGATCACTACACACCAAACTTTTAGCAGTGACTTCCCATGGCCTACAGAAATGTTAAAATACAAGACATTTTTACAATGAGCAGTTATTATTTTTATAAATAGAAATAAGTCAAAACATAAAAATATGTACATTGCTGGGTTTGACAATTCTAAGCCCACCTTAACTGCAAAAATATTTGCACTTAGGAGGGCAGAAATGCTAAGGATAGTTATTGCAGTACCACTTTTAGTAGCTAAATAAGAAACAGGCTAATTGTTTACCAGTGGGGGCTCGGAGGCTGATTGAACCACCTCCGGACCGTGGAATTGTGTGTGGCTATTGAAGAATGTGCAGGGCTGTCTGGTTTTCATGAAACCTTGTCTGGGATGTATCATTTGGCCACAAAACCAGGCACAGGAAGGTGTGGATGATATGATTCTATTTGAAAAGAATTCTACTTATAACTCTGATTTTGAAAACATGTCAAATTGTGGCTTCTGTATGTCAAAATGGCTAAATATCATTTATTTCATGTTCACCTTAAAATATACACAGAAAATCAGGTGAACACCAACCTGTCCGCAGTGGGACAGCGTTTGGTTTGTGACAGGGGTGCTGGCCCGCTGGCCTGTAATACTGTAGTCATGAGTAAGCGTGTTATCTGCTGGTGATTTTGAAAAGTTAGTGGTAAGACAAATGGTCGCGCAGGTGTTTGGACGACGCTCGCATCACGGACCTAGGCCTGAAGGGCATGGAACCGCCCCCAGCCCTCCTGGTGACCATGGCCCGCAATCTCCACTGCCACTGAGGCTTCTAGAATATCTGCCTCAGGGTGGGGCCAGGAGAGTTTTGATTTTATGTGTGGGGGTCGGGAGCATGGGACCCACGGAAGGGACAGACAGACCCTGGTTGGGGACAGTGCTTCAGCCCAGTGTGCCCCCTGTGCGTCTCCATAAATCCTGTAGAGGGAGACAAAGCGTGGCTTCTCATTATGAGAAAACGTGAATCCACAGGGAGGCCTCCATCTACACGCCCCGCCGTGCTTTCCTCCAGAAGGCTCGAGTTCCAGTTCCACACTGCATGGGGCCAACCCCCTGGCTGCCAGTGCTCTGTGAAATCAAATGCAGTTTTCATTATTATCTTAAAAGCATGTGTGTCCGTTATACAAAAATTGCGGGAAGTCCTAAAATGTTGCAGACAGGGGTGGCCGCTCATTCCGGGACCTTGGTTAGTATTCCGACGAGACCGCTGGCGTCCATTTGTCTTCTGGGCTGTGTATCTTGTTTGATTCCTTGGTGGCGTTGGGGATCGCGTCTCCTAAATGTACAGCAGGATGTGCGTTTTTCAGGACGTTCTCCTGTGTTTTAGGTGTGGTTCTCCCCCTCCGCGCAGCACGCGGAATTATCCGCTGTGTTTGAATACCGTGGTGGAGTTGGGCGGGGGCTGGAGGAACGTCCAGGGGGAAGGGGGTGTTCCTTAAGCCCCGTGACCCCTGCCGTCCGCAGGCCCCCAGGACAGCAGCCGGATGGGGATCCTGTACATCCTGGTTCCCAGCATCGCGATTCCCCTGGTCATCGCGTGCCTGTTCTTCCTGGTCTGCATGTGCCGGAACAAGCAGAAGGCCTCCGGGTCCGCGCCGCAGCGGCGGCAGCTGATGGCGTCGCCCAGCCAGGACGTGGAGATGCCGCTCATCAGCCAGCACAAGCAGGTCTCCTGCCCGTGGGGCTCGCTCTGCCTGGAGATCGCGGGCCGCAGCCTCCCGCTTGCTGGGACGTTCATACACGGCCCAGAGCCGTGCTGTGCTCTGCTGCCCTGCTCTGTTCTGTTCTCGCCTGTCCTGTTTATTGTATTGTTACTTTTTAAAAATTTTATTCATTTTTGCTTTACTTGTAGTTTTTCCTTTCTTTTTACTTTCTTTCCTATTTATTTTTTATCTTATTTTGTTTATTTTTACTTTCTTTTCCTTTTCTCTTCCTTTATTTTATCTTGTTTTGCCTTGTTTTATTGTATTTTGTTATTTTCTAAGGGAAAGAGAGCACAGGCAGGGGAGAGGGGCAGAGGGAGAGAGAACGTCAAGCAGGCTCCACCCCCAGCATAAAGCCCAACATGGGACTCGATCCCATGACCCTGGGATCATGACCTGAGCCAAACCCAGGGGTCAGATGCCCAGCCGACCGAGCCACCCAGGCGCCCTGACACAGAACTATTTTCAACTGCCCTTGTTTTTGCTGTGTCTTGTCTAAGTCATGTCAAGACCTTTGTGTCCTTAGGAAGTAAGCAGGAGGCGTGTTTGGGGTCTACGGCCCTACCATCTCTGGCTCCCCCTCCACCTAGACCTGTGTGTAAGCGGCACTGAGGGGGCTGGCCTGGGTCCTCAGGGCTCTGTGCTCCCCACAGGAGAATGGAAGGAAAAGGGCTCAGGTTGCCCCACAGCCAGAGGGCCAGGCTGGCTCTTCTGAGGGGCTGGGGTGTGTTTTCTGGTCTGCGTGGAGCTGGGCGGCAGCAGACTCCTAGTGGAGGTAGGACAGGGCACAGCCGAAGGCCACCCCCCTCCCCGAGAGCTCTTAGGACAGTGAGAGCACCCCAAAATGCAGCACAAGAGACTCGGTCATCACCTGCCTGCCTTACGTGAGGGGTTTCTGCTGCTTACAAGCTCTGGGGGAAATTCGTTCCTGTCTGGGCTCTGAAGGGGGTCTTCGGCGTGGTCCGAGGGGCTGGGCCTCATTCAGCCCCATAGCCAGCAGTCACTGCGCGTTTGCAGGCGGCTGTAAGGGTGGATGGGGAGAAGCAGAGAGCCCCTTGCAGCGGGAGCCTCCCCCGAGAAGGACAGGGCTGGAAAGTCGGAGAGCTGAGAGGTGCAGGGTTGGGACTGGTCCCCCCCAGTCTGATGGTGCTTCTGCCCTGAGGTATCCAATCGGGGGGAAGCAGTGAGATGGGCCCACTGAGGGACTGCTGGGGAGTCACGGGCCTGAGCTCTAAAAATGGCAGCAATCGTGGGAAGCCCAATGCAGGCTTCGAGAGAGACATTGGGTCTCTGGATGCTCACTCATGCCTGGACTTTGTCCAAAGGTAGGCTCATGCTGAGAGCAGCAGGATGGCCCTGGGTGGGGGGCGCGGTGGGAGGGTCCGGGGGTACCCCTGAGCATGGCGGAGCCCAGCTTGGCTGGGGGGGGGTGTTTGAGCGTGGACAGGTGCACGCCCAGCGTCTGCAGCGGCGCCTGGAGTCTTTGTGGGGGGGTTGTTTGCAGGCTGAAGGTTTTCAGGCAGCCTCTGGCTTCAGAGCACGTTTAAGAGCAGAGAGTGGTGTTCAGGCGGGCCGAGTCTGGGGTGGGCAGGGCCGGGGGTTGGGGGGCTTTGCTGGGAGGGCCCCCCAAACCTCCCCCGCTTCCGGCTGCCCTGCCCCCCCCCACCCCCGTGGCGGGAACAGAGGTGTTTCACCGGGACTTTCCTCCTCGGCAGGCCAAGCTCAAGGAGATCAGCCTGTCCTCGGTGAGGTTCCTGGAGGAGCTGGGGGAGGACCGGTTCGGGAAGGTCTACAAGGGCCACCTGTTCGGCCCGGCGCCCGGGGAGCAGAGCCAGGCCGTGGCCGTGAAGACGCTCAAGGACAAGGCGGAGGGGCCGCTCCGGGAGGAGTTCCGGCACGAGGCCATGCTGCGGGCGCGGCTGCAGCACCCCAACATCGTGTCCCTGCTGGGCGTGGTGACCAAGGACCAGCCGCTCAGCATGATCTTCAGCTACTGCCCGCACGGGGACCTGCACGAGTTCCTGGTGACGCGCTCGCCACACTCGGACGTGGGCAGCGCGGACGACGACCGCACGGTGACCTCGGCGCTGGAGCCCCCCGACTTCGTGCACGTGGCGGCGCAGATCGCGGCCGGCATGGAGTACCTGTCCAGCCACCGCGTGGTGCACAAGGACCTGGCCACCCGCAACGTGCTGGTGTATGACAAGCTCAGCGTGAAGATCTCGGACCTGGGGCTGTTCCGCGAGGTCTACGCGGCCGACTACTACCGGCTGACGGGGAGCGCGCTGCTGCCCGTGCGCTGGATGTCCCCCGAGGCCATCGTGCACGGCAGGTTCTCCGTGGACTCGGACATCTGGGCCTACGGCGTGGTCCTGTGGGAGGTCTTCAGCTACGGCCTGCAGCCCTACTGCGGCCACGCCAACCAGGACGTGGTGGAGATGGTCCGCAGCCGCCAGGTGCTGCCCTGCCCCGAAGACTGCCCGGCCTGGGCGTACGGCCTGATGCTGGAGTGCTGGCACGAGCTGCCCGGCCGGCGGCCCCGCTTCAAGGACATCCACAGCCGGCTGCGGGCCTGGGGCGGCCTGGGCGCCTGCAGCAGCTCGGCGCAGGCCTCGGGCGCCAGCAACGCCACGCAGACCAGCTCCCTGAGCACCAGCCCGGTCAGCAGCGCCAGCAACGCCCGCTACGGGGGCCCCAAGCCCAAGGCCCAGCCCTTCCCGCAGCCCCCGTTCATGCCCATGAAGGGCCAGATCCGGCCCATGGTGCCCCCTCCCCAGCTCTACATCCCCGTCAACGGCTACCAGCCGGTGCCAGCCTACGGGGCCTACCTGCCCAACTTCTACCCGGTCCAGATCCCGATGCAGATGGCGCCACAGCAGGTGCCTGCCCCGGCGGTCCCCAAGCCTGGCTCCCACCACAGCGGCAGCGGCTCCACCAGCACGGGCTACGTCACCACCGCGCCCTCCAACGCGTCCATGGCGGACAGGGCAGCCCTGCTCTCGGAGGCCACTGAGGACGCGCAGAATGCCCCAGAGGACGCGGCCCAGAGCCCGGTGCAGGAGGCCGAGGAGGAGGACGGCTCCGTCCCGGAGACTGAGCTGCTGGGGGACAATGACACCCTGCACATGGACGAGGCTGAGGTCCAGCTGGAGGCCTGAGGGGCACCGGGCTGCGGGCACTCAGGGCGGCTCGGCCCGCACAGGCTGGGGTTCGAAGTCTCCTCCGTCGCCCCTGTGTGCACAGACAGAGCTGCTGCTGGGGCCACTTGTGTGTGGCAGGTCTCAGCGCTGGTGGCACCTAGCAGGCGGGGGATGGGCTCCTGGGAGGATGCATGGCGCCCACCTGCATCCCCTGAGGTTAGACAGCGGCGCGCACTGCCCGGTGTTTCGGGAACATAGATGACATCCTCATTTCACGCTGGCGTATGGATGGAACGTGGTGAAACCTCGGGAAGACAGGCCCTCGGGGGCAGCGACGTGGACCTCGGCTTCGAGATGCCCGGCTCCCGGCCCCTGTGAGGACAGAGGGCCTGCATTCTCCCCGCCGCCGCCTGCCCGGGACCCGCTCCCTCCAGCCGCCCACCAGCATCGGCGGGAACAGGATCCCGGCTTGTGTGACTTCCGTGTGCCTTAAATGAAAACGTGCCTTAAAAAAAAACCAACTGATGTGATTTTGTGTTTCTGTGACCTGGTTTGAGTTCCCTGCATGTGTATTTTGCCCACTTGTCTGGAACGTGTTTCTCGGGGTTTGGAAATGTTAGGAGCAACGTTGTACAGAGCACAGTGTTGTTATTTTGTTTCTTTAGATTCATGTACAGACCTTAAAAATGTAATTTATGTGGTTTTCCCATGCCATTCCCATTGAAGTATTGTGAGCTTTAGTAATTTAACTGTTTACGTTACCCACTGTGGGAAGCCACCTGGTTGGTTTTGTTTGTTTGCTTGCTTGTACTCCTGCCAAATGGAGGCGAGGTCCGTTCATTTCAGCGCCGGTGGGAGAGAAGCTCACAGGCTCACTGCGCCCGCCCGCACCTCTCACTTGTAACTCCCACACCTGGCGTATCCAATAAATCGAAACAGAACTTGTGGTCGGCTGTCTGCAGGTTGTGATGCCGTCGGGCACCGGAGGGGCCGCGTGCTTGCGGCGGGGCTGGGGGTCCTGTCCAGGACCAGCAACAACGTCCGAGTGTAGACTGATGTTGCCAGGTCACAGATGGAAACACGCGCATCCCTTGTCCGTTAGGGTCTCTCAGAGGCGGATCAGTCGCAGACGAGGCAAAGTTGGTGTTTGGTTCTTAACCTCTCTCCTCCTGAGGTCCCGTGGCCCCTGACAGTTTGGGACCTGGAGCCCGGCCGGCACTTCCCAGGGCCCTGGAGCAGGGGTGAGTTGGGAATGGGCCTCCATCACCACCGCCCAGGACCGCCTGTGCCTCTGCTCGCTTGGCAGCTTAGCCCATCTGAGCTGGTCCCCCGGGGGCCAGGGCTCCAGAGCTTCCGGTCAGGAGAGCAGCCGCTGTGACAGTGCAGCCGGGGTGGGACCGGCAGCAAGGCCCCAGTGCCCGCCTGGGAGGAGGCTGTCGGAGCCGGTTGGAGTAGGTCGAGGGCACTGGGGCCAGCGAGGCCCTGCTGGGAATGTGCACCACGTGTGCTGGGGAACCGCCCCCCTCTGCTCCCAGGCAGGTCTGGATGGGGCCAAGAACGTGCCGGTACCAGCCCCAGGAGGGTGGGCGGGCAGGGCCCCGGGCAAGCCACAGAGACACAGAACAGACCCTCTGATGGTGCAGCCCCTCGGGTCATCTTGAACCTCATCTTGAACTGCCCTGTGCAGCCCTCGCCCACTGCTCTGGCATCGTGCTGCTCACGCAGGAGCTGAGATATGGGCGTGTGTATCTTGAACTCGCAGGGACTCTTCCCTGCTTTGCAGAGGAAGCAGCATGATGGGCGGCTGGGACCGGGAGCCCCCGGAGGCCCCCCGCTCCTGGCGAGTGTGGTCCGAGTCACGGACAAAAAGAACTCAGGGTTGAATGGCGCTACTTCCCATTTCCACTGATCTGAAAGAGGAACTTAAAAAGTTTATCTCTAATTTGGTGCACCTGATGGCTTAACCGTTGGTTTGACACCTGAGTGTCACCTCCCTGCGGGCACAGGCAGGCACCAGGGGCCGCCTCAGCTCCCCGCCCCTCGGTGGCCAGCTGGGGACAGCGGCTCAGGCCGCAGGCACCAGGGGGCCCCCGCAGGGCCTCCGCGGGGCCGTTTGCAGAGGCCGAGAGGCTTTGAATGGGAGGGTTTTGTTTTGTGGCTAAACAGAGCATCTTTTGTCACAGCCCTGACTGGAAAGTCTCTCGCATCTTCAGGAGGGTGACTGAGTTTCCGGAGTCCCCTGAACAACAGTCACTTCGTAGAGACGTTAGAGTGAAGTTGCAGGATTCAGATGCCCGCTGTGCACGCTGTGCCCGGGCCGCACGCCTGTCCCTGTCCCTCCCTCAGGGGGAGGTCGACCGGCTCCTGAGTGACTCGTGGGAGTGTGATTAGTTCAGTCCAGCCGGCGGAAGCCACAAATAGCTTGTGCAGCTATAAATAGCTTTTTCAGTTCTTCTGGGGTTTTTTTTTTCTTTTCTTCTCTTTTCTTTTTTTTTTTTTTTGATAAACGATCCTTGTTGAAACCGCCTGTGGGAGCAAGGGCTCAGTTTTCTGTACTGATTTTAGAGGTTGGACTGAGCGCCGCGGACGGCAGCTCCCCCTGTGAATCAAGATCCCTTCTGCTTCTCTCCAACACGGAAACATTGTTTAAATCGGCTCCCTTTACACTCCGTTCTCCTCGGATTCGGCGTTGGCACCTACGTGGCGGCCCTGGGCAATTTTATGCCTTGGTTAGGAATCGATCGTACGCAGAGGTCGGTTCCGTGTGGGATTCTTCCAGGAACGTTTAAGACCTTTTTTTTATTTTTTGAGGTTAACTTTTAAGAGGTTGTGTCTGCGTAAGTGGAGTTCAGAGTGCCACCTGGAAACCTCACCACCCCGACCCAAGGTGACCTTCGCAGGGTCCGGCCCCTCCCACCACGCCCCCGTCTCCTCCCTCATCAGTGCCCAAAGTACTAGAAACTCAGTACTTCCTGGCCTGGTGCTTGCAGAGCCCACAGGCATTGGCTCCCGAGGTAGGGGAGAGGCGAGGAAGCCTGGGGGTGGCCTCGCGGACGCCGCCTCCGCACGTGAGGACAGGAGCCCCAGGGTCAAGTGCGCACACTGCAGACAGTCTAACAGCGCGGTTTTAATTCTGCATTTCGGTTTCACTTTCGTTTCACGTAAGTCCTGCACGGCGAATACGCTCCTATAGTTCAGAGACACGGCCCAGCCGCCCGGCTCCCTCTGGGCAGACTCGCGCTCGTTCTGGGTCCACCCAGTTTTTAATGCGTGCGTGAGTCAGCACCCGATATGTTCTCCTATGTATCCCTTTATTCTAACACCCAGTGGGCCCCCTTTCTCTACAGATGGTGTCCTGCCTTGCTTTCTTTTCGTGGTAACAATGTATCGTGGGGGCTCTCTGCCCTTCGGTGGGTGGGAGGTGGGCTGCTGGCTAGCTGGTGCGTGAGCGTGGCCTGAAAGCGGCAGGTGTCACCGCGGTGCCTCCCTAGGGGGTCCTGCCATGTGAGCTGCCACCAGTGATGTGCCAGTGCCAGACGGAAGCCCCCAGCCCGGAGCGCCGCCCGCCTGCAGGTGTAGGTGGGGTGGGAGCCGAGGGGGACTGAGAAGTCTTGGCTCTTTTCTAGTGCCCCTTTTTAGAAAAATGGCGGAGCGGGGGATAGGGGGGTCCAGGGTGGCTCAGCAGGTGAAGCATCTGAGTCTTCATTTCAGCTCAGGTCATGATTGTGGATTTAAGCCCCTCATTGGGGCATGACCTTTGCCTAAGAAGTTCTCTCTCTCTCCCTCTCTCCCTATCCGTCTCCTTCTCCCCATCCCCTGATGCTCACACACACTCTCTCTAAACAAAGAGCGAGCTGACTTTTTTAACTCACTAATATTGCTTTTTCTTGAATTTGTTCCATTCACTTTTTCCCAGTCTGAAGTGCTGAGGTTTTAGTGAGAAATGTTGCAGAGGCAGAGAAGCAGATTAAGGAGCCATTCCTTGGGTGTTGGAAGGCCTTAGGGGCATATGCCCAGGGAGGGACCGGACCAAGTGAGAAAACTCCAGAAGGCAGCTGTGCGGACACCTGCCACTCCAGGGTGGGGACCCCCACACCTGTACCCCAGCTTCGGGTAATAAAGTGCAGGTGCCATTCCCGGCCACATCCACCAGGGGGCGAGGGGGAGCTGAGCGCAGGTGAATGGTGTTACCTGCTATTCTGATCTTAGTGGAGGGGAGAGGGTGTGCGGGCAGGTTAAAGGGAATTCGGGGGAGGAAGGACAGCCTGGCCCCTCCATGTGCTCCTGCTGCCCCGACTCGCACCAGCTCCGTGCTGAACCTTGTCCGTCCCCTCTTAAAGGAGGGATGTGCGCACAGTGGAGTCCAGCCTGAGAAGGTCTTCATCGCTTCCCATTGGCACGTAGCAAGGCGTGCCTCTCCAATGCCTGGCTCCATTTCTTTTTGCTTCATGATAAGTTGTAGGCAAGCCCAGGAGAGCCCTCTTATCTCCTTACTAGAAAGTGTCTCCTCACTATGGTGTCGTTAATGGAAAATTGCACCAAAGCCACCTCTGGGGGAAAGCCAGTCCACACCGATCATAAGAATGTGCAACCGCAGGGCGTCTGGGTGCCGCCGGCAGTTGCGTGTCTGACTCTTGACTTTGGCTCAGGTAATGATTCCAGGGTTGTGGGATTGAACCCCACATCCGGCTCTGCACTGAGCATGGAGCCTGTACTAGATTCTCTCTCTCTCTCTCTCTCTCTCTCTCTCTCTCTCTCTCTCTTTGCCCCCTCCCCATTCACATTTTCTCTCTCTCTAAAAAGATTTTTTAATTAAAAACTAGAGAATTTTAAGAAGATTCACCAGGACTTTGAGATGCACAAAATTAGGCTCTAAGAGCCCAAGAAGAGAGCGAAGAAACTAATGTGCAGGTTTCCGGGAAGATGGGTCTAGCGTTCAGGGCCTTTCTTCCCGCTCGCCAGTGTCCATTCTCAGTGTGTTCGGCAGCGCTTTCCACGCACTGAATTAGACGTGAGTGTGTGTCTGCACGACTCTGACAGGTGAGGAACGGCCTGCGGACGGGACACTTCCACATCTGGCTCCTACCTCGTTCTCTTAGGCACCACGCCGTCACAGTGCTGACCCGCAGCATTTCGTCAGAGGGAGTTCACTCCGGGCTCCAGAGAAGGCATCTCCCTTCCCTTCAGGTAGAGATCTTCAGGACCCCTCAGACTCCACTGGATGGACCGTCAGCCTTTTCTTACCAGCTTACTTGTGCTGTTACTGACTTCCATAAAATTCCCCCATTCCAAGTGTGCAATTCAGTGATTTTTAGTAAATTTGCAGAGCGTGCAACCTTCACCCTAACCTAACTTTAGGACATTTCTATCCCCTTGTAAAGATCCTTCATGCACGTCAGCCCTGAGTATCTGGTTTTTGTCTTCAGTGGATTTGCCTTTGCCGAACATTTTATACAAATGGAATCACACCATATGTAGTGAGATGCTTCTGGCGTCTTTCGCCTAACAGTGTCCTCGAGGTCCGTCCGTGTTGTAGTGCGAATCAGAAGTTCGCTTTATGCTGCGTAGGATTCCATCGTATGGGTACGCCACATTTGTTAATCCACACGCCTGTCGATCGATTTAGATTTTTCCGGCTTCTGGAAAAAGCAGCTGTGAACGTTTGCACGTGTTCCTATGTGGGCAGAGGTTTTCATTCTCTCGGGTCGCTTCCGAGGAGCAGAATTGCTGGGTCACATGGTAAATAGTGATCTTTCTAAGAAATTTCCCAAACTGTTCTCAAAAGTCGCTGCATCATGTTACCTTCCCACCAGCAATGATAGAGGACTCCAGTTTCTTTTTTTTTTTAATTCTTTTTTAATGTTTATTTTTGAGATAGAGAGACAAGGGGGAGGGGCAGAAAGAGAGAGGGAGACAGAATTAGAAGCAGGCTCCAGGCTCTGAGCCATGAGGTCATAACCTGAGCTGAAGTCGGGCACTCCTCCTACTGAACCACCAGGCGCCCCCACAAAATACTTCTTGAACGTGTCCTGTTGGGTGGATTCAGTGGTGAATAAGGCAGGAAACAGTCCCACTTTCTCAAGAGGAAGGTTATTGGGTAAGAAATACGGTGAAAACAGGCCCCTGAGGCAGCATGAGCTGCTGTTCACGGGTGCCTTTGGCAGAACCCAGCTGTGGCCACCGATGCAGGTCTCTTGGGTGTTATTAGGTCAGGTCCCTGCATTTGCAGGGACACAAGACAGAAACTTTCCCCTCTATCATAGCATACTGGCAAGGGGGTCCTCACTGTTTCCAGGGCCTGTGAAGACCACGGACTCCTGGGGTCTTTCTGTGGGCGGCCTGCTTCCATCTAGAGACCCAGCATTTTCTGGGTCTCAGAACACGTTGGCGGGGCCCTGGGGCCCCCCCACCCCCAGACCTGCTGTGAACGTGGTGGGGAAACCACATACTTATTTTCACTAACCTCTGAGTGAAATGTAGCATTTCCTCTTATAAACGCGGGGAAAACCCCAAGGTGTTCATCGCACTGTGGCTGCCGGTGAAGATGGCTCGTTCTCCTGAACCCCTGTGGTCGTGGCCAGGCGCCCCAATGTTTGGTTTCGGTCATCAGTCCTCCAAGATCATACCCATGATCAGGCCTGCTGCATATTTTGTTTCTGAGTGAATACAGGAGCACATATTCACATCGTAACTTGCGTTTTAAAAATATTGTGTGGGGGCACCTGGGGG